>LPNX011197064.1:568524-654685 GCA_001517045.1 Pseudotsuga menziesii | reverse complement strand
ATATATATATATATATAATCACATAATGATATCTTAACTTCGATTCTTTAGTTGTAGAGATGACATTTTTTATTATCATATGTTAGTAGGTATAAAAGAACATAAACCCACTTAAAATTTGAGATTGTTGATCCATCGGATCTGGATCCTTATTCATCATGCAAATTGGTTATAAAATAAGGTTATTGATTTTGATTTTTGATTAAACCATTGGAATAAGAAATAAAAATAAAAATAGAAGTTTGAGGTTTTTTTTTACAATCGAGTCCGATCCATTTCCAAGGCTATATGTTTTCTATTTCATTTCATAAAATCCTGAAACTGTTCCTTAAGGTGTTCCTCATGCCCGCTGTAGATTTGTTTTGGAGTTTAATGAATTACAGTCATAAATATTTGAGTTAATTTGTAATTTAAGTTAAGCTAAAGCTATGGTCAAAACTTCGAGGAACTGACTGTATAACCGTGTAAACCTTCCAAAAATTTGACAGTTAAAAGCATGATCTACATGATTTCTTTTCAGTAAATGGGCATTGCGATCGACGAATGAGGAAATAAAAACCATTCGGACTTGACAAGAAAATTGAATCGACGGATGAGGTTAGATAGGAAATGGAATGCGTAGTTACACCATGGACTTAACAAGAAAATTGGATCGACGGATGAGGTTACATAGGAAATGGAATGCGTAGTTATGCCACCCCCTTCACATGAAATTTGAATCATCCAAGACCGAAGTCTAAGTAAGTCCATGAACCAAACTTTCCAATCCTCTGAGAGTCAGCTCTCTCAACCCGTGTCTAGAGCAAGCTTAACAAATGGAAACAAGTTGATTCATTTTTTCATGGGAAGATATGTATATATATTAACCTTAGAAATTGTTAAGTCTTAAGTACATGGAGAAATGATGACGTGAACTCAAACTGTGTTCAAGTTATAACAGTTCGATTAAATGAATGAAGTATTGTTATGGAGGAAGCATATTAATAATAAGCAAAGCAGGAGATACACTACACACACATAAAACATACACAAACAAAATGTAAGAGTTCAAACCAATCTCTATTACTTCATTACTCTTATATCATGCTCATTACTCCCATTGTGTATTACAATAATGTGCATTCTTAAATAGAGTGTTGAGAATGATTGAGTTGTCTTTCTGTTACGTTCGGTTACAAGAGAAGTTGGAACGGTTCGTAAGTTTAATTGTTATAGACGACTAGAAGAAAAAGAGATAATATGTCGTAGTCATGTTGATCATTGGTGTCAACAATGCATGTCGAGGTGATGAACCTGTCGAATTCATGTCGAGGTCCATACTTGTTGAAGTTTATATTGAACTTGTCGAAGTTGACAAACAATGCCAACTGTTGGTTGGATCATTACCTCCAAGGAGGGATATTGAATTTACCATTGAGTTGGTACCATGAGCATTGTCTACCTCAAAGGGTCCTTATAGAGTGAACACACCTGAGTTGGTGGAGTTAAAATTGCAAATACAAGAATTAATAGAAAAAATATATATATACAACCAAGTGTGTCTCCATGGGGAGCACCAATTTTGTTTTTTAAAAAGAAAGATGACACATTATGACTGTGCATAGATTACAGATAATTAAATAACATGACTATTAAAAATAGATACCATTTTTCTTGCACGAATGACATGTTTGATCAAGTACAGGGAGTGACAGTATTCTCCAAAATTGACTTAAGGTTTGGGTACGATCAAGTAAGGATTAAAGATGAGGATGTTCATAAAACCACATTTAGAACATGATACAGACATTACGAGTTCTTGGTTATACATTTTGGATTGACCAATACTCCATCCATGTTCATGTGTTTAATGAACAACATTCTCCACAAATTCTTAGACAAGTTTGCACTAATATTTATTGATGACATATTAATATACTCTAAAAATGAATAGAAACATGAAGAACATTTGAATTTGGTCCTAAAAACATTAAGAGAACATAAACGTTATGCACAGTTTAGTAAATGTGAATGATATCAAAATAAAATTCAATACCTAGGTCATGTATGTTGGAGACATTTACCACCATACACACTCTTTTTGGTCAAATTGGCCTAGTTAAACCACTATCCTAAGTATAATTGACATTAATTGACATCAGTGGAGCATTAATTTCCATCATCTAGTCACACCCACGCCTACCTACAGTCGAGGAGGCTAACTTAGCCTTCTCCTACAGTTAAGGAGGCTAACTGGAGCACTCTAGGGGTGATCTGAGTGATATTAATGCACCTAATTGCTAACTGGTGGTTACAATCAGTTCAACCAGTCAGTTAAGGCACCTCCTCTCATTAAATATACTATTTAATGATTATTTGTTATTATTTAATGATCTGGAGCCAACAGGGGTGCCTCCACCAACTTCTGATGATCAGTTTAGCTTTAGTTAACCTCATCAGGGTTCATTGAAGTCATGGAGCACTAGCACTTGATGGTTGGCTTGCTATGACATGTGTTTGATCTCCTTCAGTTGAGATTCAGTCATTTATTGCACACCAGCTTCAGTTAGGGTTTGGTGAGCCAATTAGGGTTTTGGTCAAGTGGTTAATTGAGTGTGAACCAATGGTTTAGAGTCAGTTAAGCCAAACTCACTCATTGATTTTGAATTTCCTCCTTAGGTATTTGAATTCCTCATTGTTTCAAGCTATTGCTTGACATTGTTATTGTAACCATTCATTGTTTATTAAATATACAGAGAGGAAACCAATTCCGGTTTCAATTAACACCATTTCATGAGTTATTTGTTGATTAATTCTTGATGAGATTGATTATGTGTTCCTAGATCATGTGCAAGATTAATATGGTATCAGAGCATACGACGGGACGAAGATCTATCTCTCAAAAACAAGATTTTTGACAGATTTCACCATGAAAAGTAAGCAATAGCTCAAAATTCCAGCATTGCACCAGAAGCCAAGGATTACCACTCAATATCCCAAGTAAAGAACTTGTTGATCAAGCTTGCTTGATTGACTATGCTGGGTGTGATGAAATCCTAGAATGTGTAGGCTATCCGACCTTATTTTTCCCTTTCTGTTTTGATTTTCAGGTTTCTATAGGTGAAGCATTTGATACAGCACATCCAGATGGCCTCCTTAGCAGATCTCTTAACTCCATACAATTTCCACTCATGGAAAAGTTATATGGAGATTCAGTTGCACTCCAAAGGACTTTTTAGAGTCACCATGGACACTGAAGTTGAGCCTGGATCCACCATAGAAAAAGCAAGATTCTTGAACAAGAAGGATGAAGCCTTCGATTTCTTGTGCCTCTCTATTTCCTGAGACCTTCTCTTCCATCTTACGAATTTGAAGACACCGAAAGAAATATGGGACAAATTGGAATCTCTATACGGAAATCATGACGACTTAAGGGTTTACCAGCTCGAAAATGAACTCATGTCTCTCCAACCTTCCAATTTCGAGAATCTAAATGATTTCTTTACAAAGTTCAAGAATACTGTTTTACTCTTGAAGCAATACAATGTGGAGAAGGAGGATGATCAGCTCATCGTTGCCATACTCTCCAAACTCGGGGCTGATTATTCAGTTTTTTTTTCTTCATTCCCTGTGGGGAATCTCACAACCCCTAGATGGAAGATTCCTACACTCAATGCCTTCATTGAGTCCCTAACAAATGAACATGACAAGCTTGTCCAAATGGGGATCATCCAATCTTTCTGTGAACAATCCCTCCATGTCTCGGGGCCCAAAGATCTGAAGGGTAAAGGAAAGCAGCATAAAAATCAGAAAACTAAATTTGATTCTCCCAAGCCTAGAGTTGAAAACCAGCAGCATGATGAATCTTTCGGTTCAAGGAAGAACAAAGGAAAAGGGCACAATGGAAAAGAAAAAGTCATGTGTTCTTATTGTGGGAAGGGTTTTCACCCTGAACGTTCCTGCATGAAGAAAAATATTGATGAAGCAACCTCTCTCCTTGAGAGGAATCACATCAATATTCCGGAGAGCTTTCGAAGGAGAGATCACCAAGATTGGGAACCACAGCATGAGAAAGGTCATGCCCTCATGGCAAGCACTTCGAAGTCCAAAGCACTGCTGATTGACTCTGGAGCTTCGAATCACATGATGGATGAAAAAGACTCCTTTTCATCCTTGGAGACTGGCAAATCCATCCCCATCCACATGGGAGATGACTCCACCATCATTTCCGAAGGACAATGTACTGTAGATCTTGAAAATGGTTTTTTCTCTAATGTCTTGTATGGACTGTCTCTAGCAGCAAATCTCCTTAGTGTCTATCAGATGACACATATAGGAATGCCTAAAAGAGTCTCTTTCAGCCCAAATGATGTTAAGATAACATAAATTGCATCCAGGAAACTCATTGCAAAAGGCCTTGCAAATCATCATGCAAAAGCCTATGAGTTCTCTCACTTTGTTGTGGATGCAAAGCCCATTGCTCTGCTAACTCATGGAAATGAGCTTAGTAGGCTGTGGCATGAGAGGTTTGGCCATCTTAATTTCAAATATTTGTATCAATTATAGAAAAACTCCATGGTTGAAGGCCTCCTGGTCATCAAGGCAACCACAAGAGTCTGCAAGGGTTGTGTGATTGGAAAACACCCTGAGCACAAGTTCGATCAGGGGAAGGCAAAACGAGCTACAAGCACATTGGGGATGATACATTCTGATATTAGTGGTTCGATGCCTGTCACATCCATGAATGGATCAAGGTACCTCCTTACTTTTATTGATTATTTTTCAAGGTATACATGGGTTTTCTTTCTCAAAAAGAAATCAGAGGTATGTGAAAAAATTTCTGAATTGAAGGCCTTGATCGAAAATGCCTCTGGGATTAAGATCAAGATCTTAAGATATGATAATACAGAGGAGTATGCCAATAATTATTTGCTATACATATGCTCCCAAAATGGTATTCAGGTCCAGCATTCAATTCCCTACACTCCCCAGCAGAACGGAGTAGCAGAAAGGAAGAATTGGTCTCTTAAGGAGATGACCACCTGTATGTTGGAGTCAAAGAAGCTTGCTGCAAATTTGTGGGATGAAGCCATGCATGCTGTAGCATATAATCAGAACAGGGTTCCACACTCATCCATGAAAGGAAAGACTCATTTCGAAGCATAATTCAGACATAAGCCGGATGTGTCAAAGCTATGGGTGTTTGGGTCCACTGCATGGGCTCAGATTCCACTTGATAAAAGAAGGGATTTGCAACCGCAAAGCATAGAATGTCTGTTTATTGGGTATCTTGATGAATATAAAGGATTGAAGCTGTTGGATATCAAGACCAAAAATATCATTATCGAGAGAAGTGTCAAGTTCGATGAGCCTCTTCAGGAGATGGAACTAGTGAAGGAGAAAACTGTTGAATTTCTTTCCTATTCTACTGACTCTTTGGATGATGAAATTGGGGGTGATGACCCTAATTTGGATCCTATGATTTCTGATATCAGCATGCAGCAATCATCAAATGCTGAATCAGAACCTGAAGTGAAAAATCATCCTCCTACATGGTCCCAACAGACACTCTCCTCTGCAGGAGACAACATTGGAAATTCGGATGATCCAAGGAGAACCCGGTCTGATTTCCAAAGAGTAGGTATTGCGTTCTCTTGTTATGATAATTTGTTGTCCGAAACTTGCTATTTGATGATTGGTTTAGATCCAAAACCCTAATACCATGCTCGGAATGATCCGAGATGGCAAGTTGCCATGGATGAAGAGATGCATTCTCTTCAGAAAAACACTACTTGGGAGCTAGTTTCTCTTCCTCCGGGAAGGAAATTGGTTCAATGCAAGTGCATGTTTCGGACAAAGGTTGCTGCTGATGGAAGCACTTGCAAATATAAGGCAAGGTTGGTAACAAAAGGTTTCTCTCATATCCAAGGAGTGGACTACCATGAGACCTTTGCATCGGTTGCAAAAATGGACTCCATCCGCCTTGTTTTGGCTATTTTAGCATCCAAGCACTGGGAGGTGCATCACATGGATGTTAAGTCAGCCTTTCTACATGGAGATATTCATGAGGAGATATACATGAATCATCCCGAGGGCTACATCACTGATCCATATTTGGCTTGCAAGCTAAAGAAGTCACTATACGGGTTAAAACAAGCCCCAAGAGAGTGGTATTCCAAGATGGATGCCTTCCTTCTCTTGCAAAAATTTCAGAGATGTAGATCAGATCCAAATGTGTATTTACAGCAGCATGATGGTAATATAATTATCATTGTTTAATGTTTTGATGACTTACTAATCACAGGTATCACAATTGCCTCCATTTCAGCCATCAAAACTGCTCTCCACAATGCCTTTGAAATGAGTGATTTGGGGCTTCTAAAATAATTTTTGGGGCTCGAAATCGAGCAAAATTCTGATGGGATTATGGTCATTCAGTCCAAATACACTTCAGACCTGTTAGTAAAGTTTAACATGGCTTAATGTAGGCCTGCACCATTCCCTTTCCTTTCAGGGATCAGCCTTGAAGAAGGAAAACACACACCTCCCATGGACTTCACTATCTATCGACAGCTGATTGGTAGCTTGTTGTACTTGACACATTCTAGGCCTGATATTTGTTATGCCGTGAATGTTGTATCAAGATACATGTAGCAGCCTCATGATCTTCATTGGAAGGTAGCCAAGAGGATCCTCCAATATATTCAGGGAACCAGGACCTACGGCATTCACTATGCTGCAGACTCCGAGCTAGAGCTGGTTGGATACACAGATTCCGATTGGGCGGGTGATTCTATTGATCGAAAGTCAACTTTTAGATATGTATTCATGTTTGGTGGTGGCCCTATTTGTTGGTCAAGCAAAAAGCAGGCTGCCATAGCACTATCTTCAGTAGAGGCTGAGTATTAAGGAGCGGTGAATGCTTGCATCCTAGCAGTGTGGTTGCAAGGAATTCTTTCAGAGTTTGATCTTGGTAGTAATTTGTCCATTGTCCTCTTTTGTGACAACCAGAGTGCTATTAAGATATCCACGGATCCAGTTACCAGGAAAAGAACCAAGCATGTGGAGATTCACATGCACTACATCAGGGAGCTAGTGCATGATAGGACCATCATTTTGCAATACTGCCCAACTGATGAGCAGATTGCAGACATCTTCACCAAGAGCTTTTCAGAAAAGAAGTTCACTTACCTCCGTTCACTATTGGGGGTGAGTTCATCAGGGTGATTCATACTACTTTCAGTGTTCAACTTGATGGGGGTTTTTTCCCACTGGGTTTTCCCTCTTTTCCTCACTTAGTTTGTTTTGAGCATTGTTTCAGTTTCAGCATTGTACAGGGTGACCTATGGCCTTAGTTGCTGGGGCCCTAGCATTTTTATGCATCTATGTTTTCTAAATATTCCTAAGTATAGCTTAAGGGGGGGTGTTGGAGATATTTACCACCATACATACTCTTTTTGGTCAAACTGGCCTAGTTAAACCACTATCCTAAGTATAATTGACATTAATTGACATCAGTGGAGCATTAATTTCCATCATCTAGTCACACCCATGCCTACCTACAGTCAAGGAGGCTAACTTAGCCTTCTCCTACAATTAAGGAGGCTAACTGAAGCACTCCGGGGGTGATCTGAGTGATATTAATGCACCTAATTGCTAACTGGTGGTTACAATCAGTTCAACGAGTCAGTTAAGGTGCCTCCTCTCATTAAATATACTATTTAATGATTATTTATTATTATTTAATGATATGGAGTCAACAAGGGCGCCTCCACCAACTTCTGATGATCAGTTCAGCTTCAGTTAACCTCATCGTGGTTCATTGAAGTCATGGAGCACTAGCACTTGATGGTTGGCCTGCTATGACATGTGTTTGATCTCCTTTAGTTGAGATTCAGTCATTTATTGCACTTCGACTTCAGTTAGGGTTTGGTGAGTCAATTAGGGTTTTGGTCAAGTGGTTAACTAAGTGTAAACCAATGGTTTAGAGTCAGTTAAGCCAGACTCACTCATTGATTTCAAATTTCCTCCTTAGGTATTCGAATTCCTCATTGATTCAAGCTATTGCTTGACATTGTTATTATAACCATTCATTGTTTATTAAATATACAGAGATGAAACCAATTCCAGTTCCGATTAACACCATTTCATGAGTTATTTGTTGATTAATTCTTGATGAGATTGATTATTTGTTCCTAGATCATGTGCAAGATTAATAATGTAATATCTAAGAAAGGAATTTCAGTAGACCCTGATAAGATCAAGGCCATCATTAATTGCCCAATTCAAAAAGATGTAACTGGGATACGATCCTTAATGGGAATCATGGGTTATTGTCATAGGTTCATTGAGGGGTTCTCCATAATTTATTATCCAATAAGCTCACTTCAAAAGAAAGGAAATAGATTCATATGGTCTAATAAATGTCAAGAAAAAATTGAAAAGCTTAAACACTTTCTAACCACCACACCTGTTCTAAGAATAGTGGATCCATACAAAGACTTCATGATATGTACAGATGCATGCTTATAGGGATTTGGTGGTGTGTTACTGCAAGAGGATTATGTAATAATCTATGAGTCAAGAAGACTTAAAGAGAATGAATGGAACTACACAATGCATTACTTAGAACTAGCTGCTATCATACATGCATTAGGAAAGTGGAGGCATTAATTAATAGGAAGAAAATTCACTTTAATGTCTGATAACATAAGCTAAGAATACTTATTTGATCAACAAGGCTTAAATCCCCCCCAATAAAGGTTGTTAGACTTCTTGAGCGAGTATGATTTTGAAAGTAAACACATTGAAGGAAAGGACAACAAAGTGGAAGATGCCCTGAGTAGGAATTCCGTTCCTCATTGTTTAGCTGGATTTAGCAGTTATAAGATGAATCTTGAAGATTTAATAAAACAAGTAGTTAAAATGATGAAGAGTACTTAAAATTTAAAAAACAATTGGAAGGGGATGTTAATGGAAATGATTTAGTTTACTCTATTAGCTCAGAAGACTTGCTAGCTTATAAAAATTGATTATATATACCAAATTATGAAGAAGTTGAACAATTAATTCTATAGGAGCTACATAAGAAACCATATTCCAGACATTCGAGATACCAAAAGATGATAACTAAGTTAAGAAAAATCTATTATTGATCTAACATGAAGAATGATGCTGCAAATTACCTAGATAGGTGTAGTGAATGTTAACAAGTAAAAACAAAACCTCAACATCCTATCAGATTACTGCAAAACTTGCCTATTTAAAATGGAAATGGGAGACTGTACAAATTTTTGATCATCCAAAAGATATAGTCGCATGTGAAGACAAAAGAAAATAGTCCAGACCCAAAAAAAAATGGAACCAGGTCTCTCATGACCAGAGATAACCCATACAGAAAAGTGCACAATAGTCCATAGTAGACCAACAAAAAGGACATATCCGAAGGAGAACAAATGGACTAGACCGCCTAGAGGACCACAAAAAATAGGCCACAAGGAAGGCCCCAACAATTAGTCAAAAACTTCCACCTGGCCCCCTTCCGAGACCATGAAACCATTCGACCACAGTTCATAAAAGATGTATCCATCCACCACCTGTAGAGCAAGTTTGGATAAATAGTCAGCTTGAATATTTTGCTCCCTGAATATATGAGAAAAGGAAATCTCATGGAACATGTCAATCAAAGCCTGAACATGCTTCAGCCACGGTTCCAGTTGGAGGAGGAAAATCCTATGCATTCCCATTTCCCATTCAATGATGATCTTGGAGTCATCGAATATGTAGATCCCATCTAATCCAAAATCCAAAGAGAACTGAAGAAGAATCCACAGGGAGAAATTAACTGTATTCATGAAGTAGAGGTTACACTTTAGGATGTGAATATTTGAAATAGTTGTTAGTTTTATTTTATTTGGTGGATGATAGTTATAAAATTAATGTTATACTATTCTCTCATAAAGTGAAGGCTAATTTTATTCTCTCATAAAGTGAAGGATTATTTTGGATAAAAGTTTGTGAATTATGAATATTAATTTTCTTATAAAATGGATATTATATATATTTTTATAAAATAGATATTATATAAATTAGGGAGTGAATGTTTGCCCTGGTATGAGATGGATAATGTTTAAGTAATTATTATTTTCTTATAAAGTAGATTGTATTTAAACTAAGAAAGAGAGGTTGTTTATATTTTTTCATTATTTATGATTGTATTACGAAGTGCTACATAGATTAAGATTAGTTATCCACACAAAAAATATTATGTTGGTGTATTGATTTTGAGGATTCTTATCATTAGAATAGATTACAACAAACCATCAATAAATAAATAAAAAATTAGATATCGAGATGTGGATCTATAACATATATGAAATTCATTTAAGTAAATGGTTATTAAGTGCATTTTCTAAAAAAAATAAATCATATCATATATTTTCCAAATTATTGTTTAATTACATCATATATTTTCGAAATTATTCTTTAGTTATATTCCTTATATAAAAAACCAATACTCTCATTGTGTAACCTTATTCCAAGTTATTAATATCTCAACAAAAACATAAAAATTTCTTCTTCATAAAAATACATTTCATTAATAAAAATACATTTCAACAATAATATGACTAACCAACATGCATGTTAGATTTTAAATCAAAGGTGATTAGTTTTGAAAACAACGAATGTACTATTTCACATATTGCATCTCTTTCTACATAGACCTTAAAAAGATTTAAAAGTTATAAAATGTAATTGGTTTTCATTATTTTTTACTATTTGATAACACAATTTAAATTATGCAAGTTTCGTTGACTTATGATGCAGATACACATACATGTGGATGTTACCTTTGAAAGTTTGTGCATGACAATTCTTTAGACTAAAGATTCCTATACTTCAATTATATTATATTTTTATTTTAATAAAACTTATGCACCTTTGATTATAATAATTAAATTATGATTGAAAAGAAATACGAGAACCAATTAATATTCTCGTTTAGTCGCTCCTATTAACCACCACTTTTCATATGTTTAAAAGAGTGTATACTAATGAGTTGTGCTCATAATATTTTGAATGTACTACAAAGGATATTGGATTGAGTAGAGATTCCACTTATAAAATATTTTATGAATGTATTATAAAGGGTATTGAATTGAGTAGAGATTCCACTTATATAATATTTTATGATAGTTTTTTAGGAAAAAAATATTTTTGACATTATTATGTATTACATTGAAAAGGTATTAATGTTTTTATAGATTTATTAATTTTTAAAATATTTTAAAATAAAATAAAATTTATTTTGTTTAATCTAAAAATTAGATGTTTTGATTTAGGAAAGGTGAATTTTTCAAGTTCTAGAATTTGGGGTGTCTCATCGGTTTTTGAGAGTGTTGAATCCATTTTTACCATAAAAAACTAGGTTAAAACATAGTTGAATTATGAATTTGCAAAATAAAAATTGCTAGATTCCCTGATAAAATTAGCCATTCAACCCAAATCATTGAGATTTTATTTAAATATAAAATAAAACATACAATCTATATTATTAGCACAACTACAAGTAAAGTGGCACTGAAGGCAGATAGGCACAACCAACTACGTAGTTTTGTGAAAATAACTGGTTGCTAAACAAAGACTAAAATATATATTTTTATATCCATTATTCATACCAAATTGTTAAAGTTAATATAAGCAAAAAACAAATAATATTTAATAATAAAAAATATTTAATAAAAAAAACAAAAACAAATTGGTACTAGTTTCTTTAATGAACCTTTAAATGAATTGTTGTTGTACAATTGTTACACTTGGGTTAATCTTGTTGATCGGTTGAAGTAAGTCCAAGATCATCAACATAATAAAAATAATTAGTGTATAAATTAAAATATACAAAATAAATTAAAATTAAAAATTTGTATACCTAAATTACGTATTTTTTTATCACACCAAAAAACAACTTTATATATATTGGAAAAGTTGTGTCATGATTACATACTCTTCATATTCTTCGGTTTACCATATTGACCACAATTCAAAAAAAAGTACTTCATACTCTTTTACATCATAATTTATGTCTCCTATAGATACAAGTCTTAGAATCATATAGCTTACTATAAAACAAAATAACTTAAAATCACTTTATGACCAAGTAAATATACTATTCTTAATAGTCCATGATCAATTCTGGATCCCTCAAGAATCAATTCCCAAGCAATGTTCTCCATATCCTCCCCTAAAACAAGCTTGGATAAGCCATTAGCCTCAGAATTCAACTCTCTATAAATATGGTTGAATAATATCAGTTGAAAATTAGAGATAATGTCTTTTGTCCGCCTAGCCCAATGATGTAACTCCATAGTGTGCAAAGGATGGATATCCTTTTCCCAATCTACAATTACTTTCAAGTCACCATAAATTGAGATAGATAACAGGTCCTTTTCCCTGGCAAAAAAGAGCAGTCCATAGAGTGCCACGAGCTCAGCCTTCATATTTGTTCCTTTGCATTCCCCCAGATTTAGTCTAAATGAAAGATTATGCATGATCGTGATAACCATACCTGCGCCGTAGTTACCATCTTGTTCTGCACCATCGAAGAACCTAATTGCACCTTGCTAGTCCATCCATGGAAAATTAATAACTCTACTAGTCTCCTTCTTTTGCAATGAACCATATGCTTGCAACTAGCTGAGTACCTTCGTTCCTGCCTTGATTGGATCTGTAGCTACTTCCTGAAAAGTACACATGTTACGTTCTCTCCAAACCGCCCATAGAGAGGCTAAGATTACATCCATATGCAAGTCATACTTTTTAATACAATAGAGAGTATTTTCATCCAAAACACTATTTATCCCAATTGACTGTATAAGATAAATGAGAGCCAATACATGCCCAAACAGTTTCCAAAAAAACACAATTACCAAACACATGCATAATTGTTTCAGTATCATACTGACATAAACAACACCACCCACGTTCAATGAACCCTCTCTTTTACAACGGATCCCGGGTCAATACCTTTTTGTTATGCACAACCACCCAAAACATTTTATTTTCAAGGGAATATTCCCATCCCATACACTATTAAGAGCTTCCTTCGTTGTGCTAGCAAGAAAACAATTAGCCAAATAATGATACATCAACTTTGTTCTAACCATACCCGTGTCTTTGTTTTTATCCCATACCAACAAATTTCTCTTTTCAAATAAAAATATACCTGCAGATATCATATTTTTAACAAAAGTATCCCATTCACTTGTACCAAATCCTCTCGAAGATTGAGGTCCAAAGAAGTTATCCAGTCTGGTTTATGGACATATTTTGGAAAGGAAATATGTTTTAAGTCATAGATATCTTCTCTTGTAGAACCCTAATCAACTGGTTAGATAAAGAAAAATGTTTTCCCATACCTACAAATGACTCAATGCCCAAAAATATCTACGATCCACCTCCCATGTGCCAGTTGAGATTAGGAATGATATATTTCAACATGTCAAGTAGAGTTCACCAAATCAACGATCCATTCCCAGACTTGTACTTTCCATATATTAACCAAGATACTATAGGAAATCGTTGAAGATATTTACACTTAATAATATTACCCCACAGACCATCATCATGTAGTCCCCTCCACGACATTTTGGAACATAATGAAATGTTAAAAAAACCCAGGCGTTTAATACCCCACCCCCAAAATACTTTCAGCTTGGAGAGGATCTCCCATCCCGCCAAATGATACTTCAACTCCATTGATTTACCTCTTCGCAAAAAGTTAAATGTAATCCTTCAAGGACTCGAAATCACCCCATCAGAAAACACATGATTGAAAACCAATAAACAAGAAAACTTTGAAGCATGGAAGTAACAAGTATGAGATTCCCTCCCAAAGAAATCCAATGGGAAGTCCAACCCTCCAACTTCCAGTTAAACTTGGACACTAACCACTGCCAATCAATCTTCAAATACCTATTTGGCTTGAGATAATATCCTAGGTATTTTATACCCTTGTCAATATAAGACATTTGAAATGGGAACAGATCTGCAATTTGGTCCACCAAAGTTTGGTCACAATAGTTGTAAATGATAGAAGATTTCAAGTTACTCACAGTTATACCTGAGGCACAACAAAATATATTCAAAAGATATTTTACGATCCTCCATTCCACCCCAGATATTTGACAAAAAATGATCACATTGTCCAAAAAAAATACATGAGTAAGCCAATGTCCATTGGAAACTTTTACACATTTAATAGCACCTACCTCCTTCGCTTCTTTAAAAATATGGCTAAGTCCTTCAAAAGATAGAATGAATAGGTAAGGTGATAAGGGGCACCCCTTTCGAACCCCTTGACCACTCTTAAAAAAAGGTGAAGGAGAACCATTAACAAGCACAACAAAAATAGCAGATGAAACACAAGATGTAATCCAACGTTAGATGTCGTGGGTGAGACCAACCTGAACAAGTAAAAGGTAGGGAAAGTCCCAATCGATCCTATCAAATTCTTTCTCCAAGTCAATCTTTAAGATAAATGGACATAGCTTTTTTCATATTTACCGAGTGCAAGCTTTGATGAACAAGACCCACAGCATCTGGGATTTGTTGGCTCAAGAGAAAAAATATATGTTCCTCCGAGATCACCCTACTAAGCACCGGTTTCAGTCTATCTGCAATGAATTTTGAAATCATCTTATACAACAAATTGCATAACGCTATTGGTCTGTACTCATTAAATCCAGAGGGCTTATCGTCCTTTGGGACCAATGTGATGAAGGTCTTATTGAAGGTCTCTGGGATGACCCCAAATCGACGCGTCTCCTCCACATCTCCATCACACTGCCATCCAACTGATAAAAAAAATGGAGATAAAACTCCACATTCCATCGATTAGGGCCTGGAATTTTATCCCTCTTGAAGTTATTAAGAGATTCCAATATCACCCCTTCTGACGCCAGCCTCTCGATAAGAACATAAACCTCATGATCAAAATAATGTGGATAATTTTTTATAACCTGAAGTTTTTTATCAATACAGTCTCCATCCGCCGCAGAATAAGAGTTATGAAAGTAATTTCTTTCCTCCCTCTTATTTGATCTATCATCATACACTAGATTCCCCTCCTCATCAGAAGCCTCCCAAAATGCATTTTCTAGCCTTCTTTTATTCGCAAATTTGTGAAAATACTTGGTATTTTCATCCCCCGCCTTTATCCATTTAGCCTAGTTTTTTTGACGGATTTTTTCCTCCTTATGAAGAAGAATCTTAAGACGAGCTACTTCTAGCTCCATTAAAGCCTTCTTTCTGTCCGCTAAGAAAAATTCCCCATCTACAGCCCCTGTAATACCTTGAATCTCATACTCAATGTCAATAAGATCACTAGCTAAATATTTATTCTTATTTCTTTCCCATAGAATAACATCGCCTCTAATATGGTCCATAATCCATAGAAGTCTGTTCATCAATCCCAAATGTCCAAGGGCTCCATCCATAAATAAACACAACTTCTCATTAATCAAGGAGTTAAAATCATCATCCTTTAACCATGAAGGATTGAATTTGAATGGGTAGTGCCGAAAATCCTTATCAAAATCCATCTGAAGGAACATCGCCGAGTGATCCAAAAATCTAGTAGCCAATGAACAAGATATATATTTACCACTCTCCTCAGATAAGCCATTAGCCATAAAGAACATGTCCAACCTCTTTGCAATCCCCCCACCAACACACCGCCCATTCGACTAGGTAGGGGACAAAACCATTGGGAGAATATCATTTAAATGTAAATCATCAAACAAAGAGATAAAATATTCAGCAATATCATCCATAGAGAATCCCGCTCTCCACACTTCACTTGAAGATAATGTAAAATTGAGATCTCCAGCTAGGATGAGATTAGGAACCTTCAGACACCCTGACATTAGAAATCCATCCCAAAATCTCTTACGATCTCTACAAGGTGCACAAATATTTAGAATATTAATTACCTGGTTGAAGCCCTTACAGTTCCCATATAATGGTATACATGCACATGTTGAAAAAGATTTGAAATTAGCAACTATGGGATTCCATGCCACTAGAGTTCCACCATAAAGACCTTCAAAGTCCAAGGCTGAAACCCTCCAACCAAGTTTAATTCTTAGAAAAAAATCACATGCACAAGGAGCCTCAATCATTGTTTCATGAAGTAACAAGATATCCACATGTTGACTCTCTGCTACCTATTTTAATGCAGCTCTTTTAGGTCTGCTACATAACCCCCTCACATTCAAAGTTGTACAAATCATTTTAAACTGTTGACATGGGTCAAGTCTCTAAAAGCCCGAATAGTTCCCAAAATATCTAAGTCAGAATTCAAAGGAGGACCCTCTCAATAATAGATATAACCTTAGGGTTAACCCTCGATGTAACCTTGATATTATCCTTTATCATTTTGCATCTTTCCCTCCCCTTCTTGTTCCCTCTTACCTTTCTTAGTGACACATTTGCAGACCTAATGGAGGAGATATGTAAAACATCAGGACTAAACATCTCCTTGGCCAAGTAAGTAGGAAGGGGTTCACTCAGACCAAGAGCACTTGGAGGACTCCCTACTCGCGAAACCTCTTGACCCATACCTGCATGATGGTCCACAATAAGAGAGGAAGAAATATTAATATTCAGATAATCAACCAGTGCCTGACATAGTGGAGGAAAGTCGCAATCCAAAAACATAGAGGCCTATAGAGCATCCTCCGGAAACTCTAATTGAGGCCTCATTCTTATCCGAGGAAATACTATTAATATCACGATGGTCACCTTCCTGAACTGACTCGCTGATAGGGTCACTCTGCTCATCCAAAACACCGTAGAAGGAGATAACCCCCCCCCACAAGATTCTACTTCCTCACGTGACTCCTTATCCAACACAACCAATGACTCCAAAATCTCCATTGCTGAAATAAAATTTAGTAACATAGGCACAATTTCAGCAAACTTACTAACGAATGACATTACCGAAGCTTTATCTAGTGGCAACGGGAAGTTGAGGTCCCTTTCGATCACGAGAGGACTTCCTTCTTCAATTGGTATCACCATTGACCTAGTTGCAACACTAGGGAACCTCGCTTTGGAATTCCCAATAGCACAATGATTGTGACACCTAAATGGAAAGCACCAATAGTCCAGGGGTTGTATGAAGGATCTTTCTTCCTAGTACACCTCCATTTCCGCTGATAATCCATCCTCCATCGACATCTCCACCAACACCTTTGGCGAGACTCTCTCAAACCCTAATAGCTAGTCATCCTCCATCGGGATAAAACGACCAAGAGAATTCATAATCCCCATGAATCCTTTAAGATTCCAAGAATGCATGGGAAAGTTCAGGAGAATTACCAACAAATGGCGCTTACCCATTTTTTCTGAAGCGGGTCGTGTTAGGATTATAATCCTCACTTGTACAATTTGGTCAATTATTCCTAATTTATGAGTCTTCTTAGTCATTATTGAGTCACTAGTACCATTGGGTTCACTTGGCCTAATGGGGCCACCTATACCAGTCACTAGAGTGCGGGGAACACTAATTGAGGTTAACTGCCACTGATTGCACTTGCATGCATCAGTTTAGGCGCCTCCTAGACCATTCCCTACAATTTAGGAGCCACTGAGAGTGCCAACACTAACTTCTTTCAGTTGAGTTAAGTTGGTGAGACCCTCTCAAACCCTAATAGCTAGTCATCCTCCATCGTGATAAAACGACCAAGAGAATTCACAATCCCCATGAATCCTTTAAGATTCCAAGAATGCGTGGGAAAGTTCAGGAGAATTACCAACAAATGGCGCTTACCCTTTTTTTTCTGAAGCGGGTCGTGTTAGGATTATAATCCTGACTTGTCCAATTTGGTCAATTATTCCTAATTTATGAGTCTTCTTAGTCATTATTGAGTCACTAGTACCATTAGGTTCACTTGGCCTAATGGGGCCACTTGTACCAGTCACTAGAATGCGGGGAACACTAATTGAGGTTAACTGCCACTGATTGCACTTGCATGCATCAGTTTAGGCGCCTCCTAGACCATTCCCTACAATTTAGGAGCCACTGAGAGTGCCAGCACTAACTTCTTTCAGTTGAGTTAAGTTGGTGATTAGTCAAGCCTAGTTATGAGTGAGTTACATTCAGTTACATCCAGTTACATTTAGTTAGACTAGTTTAACTGATTCTAATTGATTGACTAGTTAGGGTCGCATAGTGATTTAGACATGTGAGTTAACCAATTCAAATTTCCTCTCATGTATTTGAATTGTCTGGTTATTAATACCAATGTATTACATTGTAAACATCATCCAGATTGTATTTTTCATTGTTTCATGTCAATTCTGAGTAAATTGTTTGTGAAATCTATTTATGAGTTTTTCCTTGCTTCATAGATTCCTCTGAGCTCAATTTTTATAGGTAGAAGCCAACATGCCATATTTCTAATACCAAAGACCCAAAACTGGCTCTTAAAAACCAATCTATCCTCCTTCGAAAGAAACGGAAATATGATTCATTTATTAGCGAGCAGGATAACTCTGAATAAATTTTAACAGTGGCTTCCACACCACACGAATCCATTCTAAAATATCAGCTCTACTAAGCTTAATAAACTTGAATCTTCCCACGAGAACACACTTAGAAAAAGCCTCCACCATGTCCATCGTCACGTCTCTACCGAGCATACAGACAGGTCATGAGCCCTTAAGTCTTTCAAAACTAAGATTTACTTGCTGCGGAATCCAGAAACTTGAGGTCCCTTTTTAAACTGAGTACAACCAATCAAGGAACCAGGGTTAAACAAACTGCTAGTCAAATGATGAGGTGGTATTGCCTCCTTACACCCCCCAAGGGAAGGCACAAAAGTGACCTTCTCCCAACGGTTCGTACCATCCCTACACCCATAAATTGCATCCAACGCAAGACAAAATAAACCCCCACCACCCCCAAACAACGCTAATACCAGTGTGAACTTTAACCAGTCTACCAACAACTGACCTCCAGCACAATTACCAACCACGAAGGACCCTTCATAGACGTCCACATAGAGCACCAACCCTAAAGGCCCGCGGACCACACCAATAAACAAATGAACACACCAAAGGGCCAAAACTCACCCAAAACCCAAAAAGAAACAACCCAACGTTCATCGAGAGACCATCAACGTAAGTACAATCACACCCAATTCTAATGCAGTCCACCAACCAATATCTAAGCAGCAATAATCATGGCCGCACCAGTCACAAGAGTTTCGCACCAGACGCTAGGGTTTTCTGCAATGCCTTCCCTCCCACCTAAATTATGTATCTCCTAAATTATGTATATTAAATCATATCCCATTATGACTGTGGTGAGCGAATCATATTAACTTAACCTCATTAACTTTTTGTATCCAATTATGTGCATGTCATTATTACTCAAAATGAATGACAATGAGATTCTCAAGGAAAGTAAAACTCTTATACCCGACCGGACGACCGGAATGTATCCGCATGTCTGTCTTAACGTGGAAAGCATCTCTCTCTTCTCGTTCCGATAATCGATGGGTTTACTCATAATGCGAACGACTCCATATTGACTTCCTACCATTAACGCTAATATTGTTTTTCTTATTGCTGCCTCAGAGGAAACCATTATAATCGCCTTTTCCAGTATATTTTAATTTACAATTATCTCCCATCGGCTACAGTCCAAACCCCACAATGCAGGTAATTCCACGGTCCAGCTCATTCGACGCAGACAACAGTCACAATTAAATCGATAGCATTAGAATTCGTGTAATTTCAAATTCCAAGGGTGCGTGCGCTGCTCATCATTTTTTTTTTATTATTATCAAATTGAGATGGGTGATAGTTTTGGATAGATTGTCATTGTAGCCAACGTAAAATTCAAGAGCTGGTCATGGGTATTGGCAACAACAACCCATAAATTCTGGATAGTTTTCTGCATTTTGTATTCGACCGAGCCAAACAGCTTGACGTAACGTTGTCGAGGTGTGAGAGAACACACATGATGTCAGATTCCAGTAGTAAATGTTTGTTTACTTTGAAATCTGCAAATTTAATTAAGCAGCAGTTGAGCGCAAGTTCCGCGAACATGCGAAGAATGTTGTAAAGTTGAATATAGAGATACAGATGACAGAGCCAACCCTCGGGCCTCGATATTGTGCAGAATTTTCCCATGAAGAGCGCGGAGTTAGTAGCTGCGGCTTTAATCTTCAACTTTCAAGCACAGCCCTGGAAGTAATTTTGGGAGCTGCACCGTTGAAATGAAGTAAGCCGTATACGACCAAAGAACTTGTCATCATCATGGTATTTTATGGTGAACAATATTCATTATGCAGCAGAGTAATAAATGCTGGGGGCAGTACCCTATGTGACTGGATCTTAAACAGGTTGATGGCCCACAGTGCTGGGGTGTTTGAGATCGCATAGTGCTGCAGCCGTAACATTTATTACTCAGCTGCATGTGAAATATTTTTTGCCATATTTTATACTCGTAATTGCTCCAAAATGTGCAAAAACAAAAGCCTAGAGAATTTATAGTAATTTATGATACTAAACCATAAAAACTTTTGTCAACAAACAAAAAAAAACTCAGAGAATATATAGTAATTCATGATACTAAATAATAAAAACATTTTTCAATAAACAAAATAAGGATTAAAAAGATGTAACCCATAAAAAAACAAGTGTAACATACCCAAAATTGAAAAGAAATATTTATTATTTATTTCAGCAAAAATATTATGTTAATTTTATTGTAAAGTTTATGACCAAGTGGGTCAAGGATGACTATAATTGAAGAATTATTTATTTTAATAAGTAATTAAAGGGGACGCCTATTGAGGGGAGATTCTTAAATGAGTGTTCACTAACCACTAGGAAGGAGGAGTTGTAGAAGGTTGATTGACAAGTGGCAGCACTAGCATTCATTTTCTAGATATTCTAGAAGCATAATCCCTAAAGAAATGGTCATGTTTGTGAGAGGAGGAACTGAGGTTGTGACTCATTAAATTCTAAAACTGACCCAGAAACCTAGGCAATCTTATATAAACCATCAAATTGAGTAGGAGACTCACTATTCATTATGAGTGTGGAGAGAATGAACATTGTGATTGCTGCAAACTGAAAAGTCAGGCATACAAAGAATTTGATGAGGGGATAGCTAAAGTGATTTGTTGAGTTATGTTTGTTGTTGAGTGCTAAATTGTAGAAGTCTGCTGTGTGATAGAGATCTCCGTCCAAGTAGTTCAGTGAGCAAGATCGAGGGTCCTAAGCAAGTGATTTGGCTGCTTCAAGAAAATGTCGGGTAGAACAGTCTCCCTTGGGTGTTAGTCCCTTTTCCGCAACATATCTATGTTCCAACTTTATATCTGTAATATGTTATTTATTTCCGTTTAAGTAAGTCGTAGTTATTTTCAAATGTGGTTGTAGTTGAATGATATTTATTCAAAGATTAATTGATGAAGTATTAGTATAGAAATTGATTGATAGAGAAATGAATATAAATTATCTCTTGTATTGTTTCTCTCAATGAAGTGACGTACTAGTACAAGAATAAATGAAATTATGTTTGAATAGTAGCACGTAATGATCAAATAAATGTGTATCTTCCTTGTTTCAGAGAATAGAAGTAATCCATATACTGTTTACAATCTTCTGTTAGTTAGAAGACCTAGTAGTTAGTTAAATTACAAACTACAACGTTAGATCCCAAAGGATAAATAATTACAGTTAGTAAGCCAAATCTAAAATTATAAGCAAGTATAGGTACAAAATTTAATTGAAGAACATCTAATTTCTCACATATACGATACTTATATTTCTCAAACACATTTATTTCAAAGCTGAATAAAAGCACAAAAGTACCCCTACGGACTATTAGTGGGAGAATAAACGGCTCTATGATCAATCTTTTAAATAATAATTAACTCAGAACCCCGCAGAGTTTTGACAGTTGATTTTCCTTTTGATTGAGGCCTTACGACCCTCTCCTAAAACCTATTTTGGAAGGGCAGAAGCACCACATCCTTTCATAGTTGTGTTTTCTCATTAGGAGACACACCATCTTAATAATTAGATAATGAATCCATAAACTAATAGTTAAAATATTATTAATAGATGTAATATACGTTTGGTATATTGCAAGTTGTCCTACTTTAAAAATATTCGTCCATGAATCTTTTATGAGAGTTCCGCAACTAGAATTTTCACCACGAATAATGGTGCTATGATTTAGCAGTTCTTGAAATAACTGGTCTCATTTCCATTCAAACCTTTTCATTCATATAATTTTGTAAATAAATGAACAACAATTATATGGAGTATTATTCTGAGCTTCTAATCTGATGGCGTTCTTTTGATATTCTAAATTGATGTAGATTTCTAATATTTATGCATGCTTTGATATGGTTTTCTTATATGTAGCAACAACTAATAATAATGGACCTACTTCCTTTTCTGACGAGCTTGTATTTAGTTGTTCCTAGGGAACCTTTTGATGTTGAGATTCTAGAACATCTTGAGTTACGACCACTGGTAGAATGCTCATTTCTTCATTTGTCGCAACCTCTTCTAGGTTTTGTTCTTCTACGCTATACCAATTAAGGTCATTATTATGAGGAATATTTCAAATAGTGCAGACATAGTTTGTTCCCATAGCTACCATGGGAAAGATCTAGAAAGAAAAGACATAGCGATGTATCCTCTCCCTAGATAACTGAACTACTTGAATACTAGTCTCTGCTTAGCTTCAGTTGCAAAGGTTGTCCTTGTTTTGTAGATCCTTATGTGGTCAGTTGTACCTACAAAGAACACAAAAAACAAAACAAAATATCAGAGCAACAATAAAATTTATTAATCTATACTAATGATCAAGGAAATTAGTAATAAATAGTCGATATCAACACAAATCATTTATGGGAAAGGGAAACATGTTTGTATTAGAAAATGAGAAAAGAAAGCCACCGTACCAAATCCTTGATGTTGAAGCTTTTCTATTACAAAATATTTTGACTCACTCTCACACTCACACTACAAACTATGCAACGTATGACTCAAAACCACTCTCTTTTTGCCTCTTATACCAGACTTGAATCCAATAACACAAAGGTGTTATCTTGGTATCCCCTTCACATGGTCCATGTAGCTTGATTTGATAGGACAAAGGAATCCCAAAATGGTTGAGATATTTTGGGAGGAAGGTAGAGAAATATCCCTATGGGATAGGAGCTCGAGTGCCACCTATCCCAGGTAGGTAAGATCATCCTCTACAAGATATTTCACCTAGAAGGTTCTCGAATCTTCTCTTTTTCCCCCTTTTTAGACTGTTGACGCTCTCTGCAAATGGGTTAAGTGCATCGACGCTTCTTTTGATCATCCTACAAGTGCCATCGATGCATCCTGTCAATGGGAAAGAGGTATTAGGCCCACCTGACGCTCTATTCTAGGAGGTAAGGTGCGTCAGACTTCCTATGATTGAGCGAAAAAATCCCCAAAAGATGATTTGGCCATTGGACTTTAAGGGATCGAGCATTAAGACCATTTTTGGGAGTAATAAAATGACCCCCAAAGTATGAAGCTAGAGGAATGTGATAGGTGAAATTATTTGCTAGATATGGTTCTGGTATCAAAGGGAAAAGAGTAGTGAATGGAGATTTGACACAAGACTAGTCACCAACTATCTGATTCAAATATGGTTGTAGACCAATACGCTATAGATCCATGTATAATGACCATGTCATGGCTAACGACAATACACTGTAGATCCATTATTTACAAGACTCAAATCGAAACATGGCTATGAAACATACAAAGTAGATCTATGTCATACTGACCCAAAATATGAACATAGCCATCAAACATACAATGTGGATTCATGTCATGACCTCAAACAATATTCCATGGGGAAAATATAGAACAAAGGGACACAACGATGTATCCTCTCCCTAGACGACTGTACTACTTGAATGCTAATGTATTCTTAGCTTGAGTTTGGAAGGTTATCCTTGTTTTGTAGATCCTTATGCGGTTGGTTATACTTGCAAAGAACACAAAAAAAAAACAAAAGACGAGAGCAATAAGAAAATTCAGTAATTGATACTAATGATCAAGAAAACTTGTAATAAATAATAGATATCAACATGAATAATTTGAGGGAAAGGGAAAAAAGTTTGTATTAGCAAATGAGAAAACAAAGGCACAAGAAAATCCTTGATGTTGAAGCTTTGCTTTTACAAAATATTTTGACTCACTCTCACACACACGCTACAAACTATGAAACATATCACTCATAACCACTCTATCTTTGCCACCTTTACAAGACTTGAATACAACAACATGAAGGTGTTATCTTGGTCTCCCCTTCACATGGTCCATGTAGCTTGCTTGTATAGGCCAATGGAATCCCAAAGAGGTTGAGATATTTTGGGAGGAATGTAGGGGATGATCCCGATGGGCTAAGAGGTCGGGTGCCACCTATCTCAATTAGTTAGGATCATCCTCCATGAGATATTTTTCCTAGAAGGTTCATGAATCTTCTATTTTTTCCCTTTTTGGACTACTAATGCTCTCTGTAAATGCGGTAAGTGCACTAGTTCTCGTTGTGATCAGTATACAAGTGCCATCAATGCACCCTATCAATCGACAAGAGGCATCAAAATTGTATGACGCTCTATGCCAAGAGGTCAGGTGTGTCAGATTGCCTAGGATTGAGCAACAAAATCCCTAGATAATGATTTGGATATGGGACTTTAAGGGATCAAGCATTAAGATAGTTTTTGGGTGTAACATAGTGCCCCCCAAAGCATGAAGCTAGAGGAATGTGATAGGTGAAATGTTTTCTATATATGGCTACAATATCATAGGAAAAATAATGGTGAATGAAGACTTGACATTGGGCTAGTCACCAACTATGTGATTCAAACATGGAAGCGGACCAATACATTGGATATCCATGTATAATGAACATGCCATAGATATCAAAAATACACTGTAGATCCATTATTAAATAGATTCAAATAGAAACATGGCTACGTAACATACAAAGTAGATCAATTATGGGAAAGGGAAAAAATTTTGTATTAGAAAATGAGAAAAGAAAGCCATAAGAAAAGACTTGATGTTGAATCTTTTCTTTTACAAAATCTTTTGACTCACTCTCACACACACGCTACAAACTATGCAACATCTCACTCACAACCACTCTCTCTTTGCCACCTTTACAAGACTTGAATCCAACAACATGAAGGTGCTATCTTAGCCTCCCCATCACATGGTCCATGTAGTTTGCTTGTATAGGCCAATGGAAGCCCAAAGGGGTTGATATATTTTGGGAGGAAGGTAAGGAATGATCCCTTTGGGCTAGGAGGTCAAGTGCCACCTATATCAAGTAGTTAGGATCATCCTCCTGAGATATTTCACGTAGAAGGTTTTCGAATAATCTCTTTTCCCCCCTTTTGGACTACTAATGCTCTTTGTAAATGGGGTAAGTGCACTAGTGCTCATTGTGATCAGGCTACAAGTTCTATCAGTGCACCCTATCAATGGACAAGATGCATCATAATTTTTTGATGCTCTGTTCCAAGAGGTCAGGTGTGTCAGATTACCTAGGATTGAGCAACAAAATCCCCAGAAGATGATTTGGACATGGGACTTTAAGGGATCAAGCATTAAGATGGTTTTTGGGTGCAACATAATGCCCCCCATAGTATGAATCTAGAGGCATGTGATAGGTGAAATGTTTTCTATATATGGCTACAGTATCATAGAAAAAATAGTGGTGAATGAAGACTTGACACATGACTGGTCACCAACTATCTGATTCAAACATGGAGGTGGACCAATACATTGCAGATCCATGTATAATGAACATGCCATGGCTAACAAAAATACACTGTAGATCCATTATTAAACATACTCAAATCAAAAAATGGCTACGTAACATACAAAGTAGATCCATGTCATACCTACCCAAAATATAAGCATATCCACCAAACATACCATGTGGATCAAGGTCATGACTTGAAACAATACTCCTTCGCAACCTGAGGATAGACACATATTCAAGTGAATATCAAACCACTCAAGGTCTTCATTCCAATTCCAAATGATATGATTCTATCCATGTGAATATATTTCTTGATGTCAAACATGGTAGAAACCACTTGATTACTGGTCATTGATGTATATCGTTAACAAGCACGAGGGAGATCATTATTGATGTCAATGAATCCTGAGTTATCCAAGTACATTCCTTCGAATGTGAATAGATTACTTGTACTTGAATAGTCGATGGAATATTCCAATCAGAGGCCATTGATGAAATCCCATTGTTGAAAGCAAGGAAACCTGCCATTGAGGCATGCAGGCTTCAAGGTACTTGACTGGTTTCTAAGTCTAATTATGAGATGATGTGTTGCTGTCGATGGGAATAGACTCATTGTAAGAGGGCCATGTCGTCTCCCCCATCATCAATACGAAACTTGGAATAAAAATGATGTTGAAGTGATGAAAACAACCATAGTACTGACTCACATGTGATCGATGGTAAGGCAACTGTTGAGGTAGACTGTAGAGGAGTTTTCCCTTGAACATTGAATGAAACGACAAATTAATTGGCAACATTGACATGATGAGACAGAGACCACATGTAATGCAACGGTAGGATGCTGCATTCTTTGAATTGATTCAAAATAGTTAAATGACTCATGAAAGTGGATTGAAATGGTGAGAAGCTGAATACCCAGATATTTGAAATGAAAATGAAGACATGTGCCATGTTTAAGGGTGGACTATGGACTACCATTAATACAAATGAAATATGTTCTCCATTCCCTTGATGTCCCCGTCGCAATGGATGAGTATCTATTTTCTTTTTAATGAGCTTGAAAAAGGTAAAAAATGCTCGATGTAGCTCATCAAGTGACGAGTCCATTCTCATATGTTTTATGAACCTGAGAAATGAGGGGTTCATTCCCAGAAATGGTCCTTCATCGTTTAATTTTATGAGTCCGAGTAAGGTAAACTCAGTCATCATTTAATGTCTAAAGAGTCTGAAATGAATAAGAATACTTTGAAATGGAATTTTTTGTAGATTTAGTCCATAAGGTTCAAAAAAAGTATAAACTGATACCTAGGAGAAATATTTTGGTCTTGAAGAACTAGAGTATACATTTTTAGTAAATGAGTCTAATTAGTCTGAAAAAGGGGTAAACTATCACTGACTATATGACAATTCGAATACTTTTACAAGCATGAAATAATCAAGCTTGCTTGGTGATATTTTCATGTTTAAAGAGTCTCAAAAAGATCCTAAGGTAACTCTGTGGTGTTTCCCTTTTTCATAATCTATTTTAGCGAGTCCGAAAAAGCAGCAAAAACACACTCAATACCTTTTTCACAATATTTTTAATGAGCACGCTGAGGGTATAAAAGGCGCTTGGTAAGTTTTTCATGTTTAAGTCCAGAGCATGAAAAAGTGATAAAGCAAGCTCAAACCACTTTTCATGTCTTGGTTAAAGTATGGAAAATGAAAAGTAAGCTCAACACCATCTTACTATTTTTTAATGAGCTCAAAGATCGGTTGAAAGAATGCTCAGTGTATCTGCTTCATTTTTTAAATGAGCTTGACATAGAACATACACTATGCTCAAATATTGTTTCATGGTTTAGCGAGATCGAAACTAAAAAGAAAGTATGCTCAAAATGATGTCCAATGGTTGGTACTTTCCCCCAGTATAACTCTCAAGTGGATTAATTACAACATAATGTAAAGAGGTTGGAGACAGGCCCCCCAAGCTCTGTTTTGTCTGCCTAGTCTTTTCTTCATCCAACTAAATTTGGCGTTACTTGTAGGAAACGGTTCACCAGAAACAGAGGAAGAAATAGGGTCAAGTGCTATAGGAAGATGAAATGAAAGTTCAAGTATTGAGTCTTGACACAATGAAAGAATCCGTTTAATTTTTTAATAAGCTTGACATGAAAAGGGGATTTTTCTCAAGGTGACCGGTTTCATTTTTACACAAGCTTGAAACAGAAAATAACTATGCTTGTTGGCAATTGTTTCATTTTTACAGAATCTTGAAATAGAAAACGACTATGCTTGAGGGGACCTGTTTAATTTTTACACAAGATTGAAACATAAAAAAACTATGCTTGAGATGGTCCATTTCATTTTTTAAAGAGATTGAAAAGGAAGAAAACTATGCTCAAGAACATCTGTTTCATTTTTTTAACAAGATTGACACAAAATAGGAACTATGCTAGCCTTGAGTGATTAGCCAACATGATTCCATAGGTTGGAAGGTTTCTCGCTTACATAAAAGCTAGAGGTTTTAACTCTAGTATGGTGTACATATACTGAACACATGCCCCCCAAACTTCACATGGTCGGTGAAGGAGAAGGTACCACAAGAACATGTGGGATATTCAGGGAATTCTAATGACTAGGAGTTATATGATGATCGAGTTTAACAAAGGAAATTTGATCAATGGTCACAATCTTCCCATCATGGGGAAAATGCATCACTCAAAAGAGTGTGGAATACAGTTTTCATGGTGTAAACATAATCTTGTCCAAGTAGTAGATTAAAATCCAAGAGACCTTAGACTACCATAACATTAATACATACAATTTTTCCTCCTAAGGTGATATGTAAATGAGGAAGGATCCCTAAAGGTGCAGTAGGTATTCGATTAAAATCCATTATCTAATCGGTGGCTAGCACAACTTGAGGAGAACCTATAACTTGCCAATAAGTTGATGATAGAATACTAATAGAATCCCCTTCATCAACAATAGTGCAAAGTATGCTCTTAGTTGTAACTAGAAGATATATCTGGAAAGGAACACTCGAAGGAAGATGAGATTATGTTATATTACTCCAATCAAAGGAAATAACCTCATTACTTGGAGACGATTAAGTTGAAACAAAAAAAAATTTCCCCTTGCATAGAAAAATCTTAATAGACTACGAATTCAATGAGTTTCAGTTCACTTTCAACTGAAAGAGAGGGACAAGACGAAGAATGTGTCAAAGTGACTTCTTCAATATTAACACTCTCTGATGAAAGAGTGGGATCGGTTGGAGATGACATCGGCTCAACCACTTTAACTTCACTCTCTAGAGGAAGAGTGGGGTCGACCGAGGATGAAACTAGATCAATCACTTTATCAACCAATGGGACGTCGAGGGACAACTCATAGTAACCTGCTGAAAGCCGTTTTTGAGGAACAATAATATCCTCCAACAAGTTTGAAGCTTCATCCATGCAAGGAAAAAGGTAAGTAAGGTGTATATCCTTACATAGAAAGAAAGGATATCTGACTTTTCCTTTTTGACTCTTAACTACAAATTCACTGGTTTATGGGATATCATTAGTATGATGACCAAAGCCTGATTCTTAGAATATGTAATGATGAATTATGTGGTATATTGGTAAAATATCATTTAAAGGCATAAAATAACTCCAATATTATAAAATAAAGTTATCACACATGCATAATTGTAATTATATCCTTTGTAACCATTCTCTATATAAATAGGTGGTAATTAATTTATCTCACATGTGTTATGGGAAGTATTGTAATCTAAATATTTTGGTATATAAAAGAGGTGAAGGAAACTCTTTTGGGTATGTGTTGATTGTAGTTCATCACACATCACATGTTGTGTATGTCATTTATACACACATGATTGTGACATGATTGGGTGATGGAGCTTGATGTGATGCATATGTGAGGATGCCATGTAATCTTGGAGATCTATTTTTTAGAATAATGGAAGATGCAACCCTTCCCATGGACGTAGCTCATATTTTGTGAACCAGGTATATCAGTGTTCTCTTGTTCTCTTTTATCTAATTTTATTTCATGCTTTATGTTTCTTGGTAGATAGAAGGATAGACTAGGAATGATTTCCATATTTTATATTGTGCTATGATATTATTACATATGTTCACAATATTCTAACATGGTATTAGAGCAGGCCCTTTTGGGTTTGTGTTGATTGTAGTTCATCACCATCACATGTTGTGTATGTCATTTGCACATAGATGATTGAGTGATGGATATTGTTGTGATTCATATGTGAGGATGCCATGTAATCTTCAAGATCTATTTTTCAGAATAATGGAAGATGCAACCTTTCTCGTGGACGTATCCCATATTGGGTGAGCCACATATATCTGTGTTCTCTTGTTGTTCTCTTTTCTCCAAATTTATTTCATGCTTTATGTTGCTTGGTAGATAGAAGGATAAACTAGTAATTCTTTCTATATTTTATATTGTGTTTGATATATATCATATGTTCACAATAAGCTAACATGGTATCAGAGAAAATTGTTATGCTCTACCTTCTTCGGTAATTTATATTTTATTTTTTATTTTCAAGCAACATATGTTCATGACTTTACTTGGGATTTTCATTTTTTTGTGGTTTTGTGACTTGATCTATAATACCCATGTGGTATTTTTTTAGATATGTGCTTTATTATACATTTTTGAATTTTTTCTTTAAAACCCCAACCCTTGTGGAGAAGTGCTTAATGTAAAATTGGTTGGCGACTTTTAGATATTTTTTAACACTTTCTGTGTATTCTTTTAAGAAATAAATTGTAGTTTTGACTTTCTCTCGCAAAAATACTCAATTTTAAAAAAAATAGTTTGATTTTGTGTTAAAAAAGTGAAGATATCACTAATTTAAAATCAATTATTTTATAGAAATTTTCCATACAGACAAAAACATTACATAAGAGAATAACTATTGATTGAGTTCCCAGATTTCTGTTATGTTTATGTTGGTGCATACATAATGAATTCTCCTATTTCAAAAACAGGTTAAATATTAAAAACCCCAGGAAATATTGACCAACTTATGGTCATTTTAAATTTTTGGTTTTTTCTGCATTCAATTTTCTGCTTTAGAGTGATAGATCTGTCTTTTAGTAGCCGTTGGGATTCCATTTTGGTTAGAAAATTTAGTTTTTATTCATCTCTTATCTTGAAATTCTTGTCATGAGCTTCTTGATCTCTTTGCATTAGGGTTTTTGTTTTTATTCATCATATTTATAGAGTCTGTCTTATTCTTGTTTATGTCTATAACCTTCTTCGTGTGGAAGATGTTTAGCTTTTTTAGGGGTATGGATCTCTAGTATGTCAATGGTGACATCAATAAATGAACCTCTACTTAGGACTTAATTTTTTCATTGTTATATTTTCATATCTATAAGTGATATCCTTGTTTTATTTGATCAATTTTGTTTTTGCTCAATATTCTAACATGGTCTTACTCTTATAATAATGATAATGATGATTCTATATGTGTTATCTTGTGATCATTATTGTATTTATTTATATTTTATTGCTAACCTTTGTGTAAAATCAATTTCATAGTTTTTATAAGCAATCTCTTTATGATCACTATATGCTCTTGCTAATTGATTTCTTGAGTAAAATCAATTTTTTGAATCCATCTGATATCATGGGTTGATCATAATTTTCTATATGTTGATCATGTTAAACATTTTGATCTATTTTCATATATATAGTGTCATGTTTATTTCGATCATCTTTTACTTAATGCTTATATGGCTTTGAACAATATTATAATCTTGAAATCTTTGTCATGAGCAACTTGTTCTTGTTGCATTGATATTTATATTCTTATGATTGCAGAGGTTGTCTTGTTCCTACTTGTCTCTAATGTTCCTATATGGAAGAATTGGAATGTATTTCTTGTTTGCAACATTCATATATGGAAGCATTGACATTTTTAGGGAATTCATCTCTTGCATATTAACATGGTGTTAACAAGAAATGAACTTGTTCTTAAGACTAGTTGCTTGATGACTATCTCTTTTCATATATTTAAGTGATATCTTGGTTCATTATTCTATATTGGTATCTATAATGCTCACTCATGTTTATGCTCCTCTATTTATTATATAACATCCAGTATTTTTTCTAGATAATTTTTTGCTCAAAATTTATATGGTCTTGCATATAAGTAATTCCTATTATTTATATGTTCTTAAGCAATGTATTTTTATCATATATTATGATTTCTGGGATTGTCACGTTTATTATATTCTTTACTCTTGTAATTTCTTTTGTGCACTTTATCTATCTCTGTTGTGGGATAGTTTGCTTATGTTATTCCTTTCTTGTTTAAGCATATGATGGTTGCAGATCTCTCGTTTTTCAGCATTGTTCCTCTATTCAAGCTATCCTGGACTGCAACAAAGATGGTTGATGTGAAGAAGGAATGTAATGCTGAATTTAATCATATTATATAACAATATTCTACTAATGTTGTATGATGGACATTCATCTTCTACTATCCATGCATATTTTAGTTGTGTTGTGAAGACTGTCTACTTGGCTCATGTTTCGATCAAAATTCCATTCGGTTCTTGTATTCGTAATGTAATCTTCAATAAGAGATATCCAAAGAATGTTTTGATGTATGGATCCATGGTTCTTGTCTTCGTCATATGGTCTATTGCAGAGTTCTTTCAGCTATCAGTTGAGTTACGCGTTGTGATTATTTTGTATCCACATGTTCTATTGTATTGGCCATACACCATTATGTTATGCAGATGTTCATCATACAACTTGGTTCAGATGTAGTTTTTGAGAAGTGGATGTTGTCTTCCTCAAGTTTCAGCTATCAGTTGAGTTACACGTTGTGATGATTTTGTATCCACATGTTCTATTGTATTGGCCATACACCATTATGTTATGCAGATGTTCATCATACAACTTGGTTCAGATGTAGTTTTTGACAAGTGGATGTTGTCTTCCTCAAGTCCATGAGGCAAAGTGTGTTTTTTATTCGCATCGTATGGATCATTATAAAAGTTGTCATCAATGGGGATGTTGGTGTGTTTCCACCTTCCTTCCATTTTTATTATTTCTCCCAGTCATCATTAATGGGGAGTGTTAGAATATGCAATGATGACTTATGTGGTATATTGGTAAAATATCATCTAAAGAAATAAAATAACTCTAATAGTATAAAATAGAGTTATCCCACATGCATCTATAATATCCTGAATTTTGACCTAGCACTTATGGGCATAAGTCCCATCACATTTGATGTTGGTTTGATATTTATATTTTGTATATTTGGCATAAGACCCCACTGCACATGAGTATAATGATTTGTTTGATGTATTGGGTGTAAGAAAATGCATATATTTTATTTTGTATGTGATTGCATGTGTTGGGCGTGGACCTTGAAGCACATGATTGATGAGATGTTTTGTTGAGCATGAGCTATGGAGAACATGAGTAATTTAATTTTTGTTGTTGAGCACAAGCTCTAGAGCACATGAGTGATTTGATGTTTGTGTTGAGCGCGAGCTCTAGAGCACATGAGTGAGCTGATGTTTTTTTTGAGCACAAAATTTGAAGCACTTGAGTGATTTAATGATTGTGTTGAGTGCGAGCTCTGAAGCACATGAGCATTTGATGTTTGTGTTGAGCGTCAGCTTTGGAGCACATGAGTTATGAAATATTTGTGTTGAGCATAAAGCTATGAAACACATGAAAATATAAGAATTAGAAGTCTTTGGAATAATCCCTAGAGCATTCCAAATTGATGTTGAGCATAAGCTCTAGAACATCAGATCCTTGGTCATTGTATCCCTAGGTGTATTATACAAGTATATCCTAGCATTAGTGTTTGGTGAGAGGCTCTGGAATTGCACTAAGTGTAAGTCCATGTTTTTAGCATTGAGAGTGGGCCCTGAAAAATGCTAGGAGTTACTGAAAATTAATTGTGTTGAGTGAAAATGACTCTGATAAAAGACCGACCCAATCTTACTTATTTTTAAGTTGATTAAATGAAATTTCAAATTTCTATTTCTCATCAAGCATTGAATAACTACCACGATATACAACATAATCCAACATGTAAGGAGGCTTAGAGCTAGCTAACTTAGATGACCAACCCTATACCTAAATTAAAGGTTAACAATGATATATGTATATATATAGTTTATATATGTTATGAATAAAAGAGTAAGCATATGTAGTAATAATAGTAACTATAAATAATAAATAAAGAACCTATGGATTATTATTTACTAAAATAATTAATTAAATATTTAATACCTAAAAATGTCAAAATGGAAACTAGTCAAAGAGTTCCTAAGTTAAGCTAAATAAACATTAATTTCACATAAATCAAGTAAAAGATTATTTCAATAAAATAAATGATTATTGATATAACTGAAATTTAACGCTCCTTTTTCCTAAATATTGTCTATAAAGACTCAAGATAAATATAGGCTTGGGAATCCCCATTTTTCTGTTCTATTTGATCATTATTCTCCTAAGAATTTTGTGAGAGCATTTTCCAAAAAGAAAAGCAATCTGATACAAAACCTGATATTCCAGATAGGTGAAGCCTTACCCTTAGGATCTCTAGACTACTTGCATGTTGGAACCAACTCGGGGGGATCCGTATTGAAACCAGGAATGGTTCCGGGCCATGGTTGGATGAAACGTGGTAGTTTCCATGTTATTTGGTGGATAGATATGAGGTCAGAATTGTCTATGTTCATATTAATTATGTTTGCTTGAGTGTGCAGGGTTCTAGCCATTGAATAACTACAAATTGTAGGTATGTGGTTTTACCTTCTCTACATTTCTTATAGATTTTATTAAAGCAGGGTTTATAATTTTGAATGAAAATTTGTAGATTGATTCATAGGAATAGATGTTATGCTATAGGTTGATTTATTTTCTTAAACATTAAACTCAACCATTATTACCTAGCTAGGAAAATATAGTTTCTATTCTTTTAGCATTGTTTTAAATTGTCAAACCTGCATATCTTAGATTTTAAAACTCTAGTTATTCAAATAAACTAGCTATTGAAATTCTACTCAATATTTAAATGTAAAGTAAACCAAAGAATTCACTAAAATAAACATTTATAAAAAAATTAAACATACATACCATAGATCCAATCTCTAAGCTCTTAAAATTAAAACTATGTCCAAAACATTTTAAATAACTAATAAACTACAAACTAAAAGAAACAAACTAACCATGGCTTTAATATCTTAAAACCATTAAAATCAAACTCTCAACGTAAATTCAAAATTGCTGGCAGATTTCATATTGCCAATGAGTATGCTTTTGTTTCCACATTTTAATTAAAACATTTTACATCATATCGTATCACTAAATAAACATTTAATTAAACACTAAAATCCATGCTATGAAACATAAACACTGCTAAGTATTATTAACCCAACCCAGCCATCGAATCCTATCTAGGATTGGCTGTGGGATTTCACATATTTCATTTCAAATCTTTTAACTGAGGCTAGCCATTGAAATCCATGATGGTTTGACTGTATGTCATAACATGTTTTCATATCAGAAACTAAAATGATAAATAACGAAATAAACTAAATAATTTCTTAAACAAAATTATCAAGACAGAGTCATTCCCTACTGATCATGCTAGTGGAATCTCATTAATAAAACCATAATATCACATCAACAAAACCAAGAATCATGTTCTTACACATCAATTCATTTTAATCGAATTGCATCCAGGATCGAATCCTGTGAGATGCACAAGCCAAACCTAACAAACCACAAGTCTAATTCCTTAAGAATCCCAGGATCGAATCTTGTAGGATCCATTAACCAAACAAAATGCTATGATTTATACATTAGGGTTTCACCTCTGAGGCTTCCGAAAGGGACTTCAATATAACCAATAGTTTAAACAAAACAGGGCTACTCTCTTTACATCCATTGCACAGTCACATTATAAAAACATAAATACATAAATACAGGCTTCGTATCCACTCCAAGGGCCGAGCGAAGCTTCACGCTTATGGCTGTAATGTAAGACCCAACCACAAAAATTAATATATAACCACACATTACCACCATAAGCATATGATTGCGTAAAATACACAGTCAAGCTATCAATGATGTCATTACAAGCAATGACAGTGTAAGTAACGAAACACACCATAAAGATAAACATAGAGATTCCATTAAAATTAAAAAAAACCATTACAAATCATTGGAAAATGATACATAGAGCCGAGCCAAGATTCAGACAGTCAAGCTATTATCTCCAAAATGTTTACATATGACAGAGCCATGGAGAATACTACACGGTCACATCCATTGGTTAACAACTATCAAACCCAAACCAATAAAAACACACAGCAATACATTTCCCCACCCAGAGTTCAAAAACTATGTCAAAACAAACAAATAGTAGTAAGGTCCTTGCCAATTTATGGGCTTACCCACAGATTGGTTCTACAAGAAATGTATCGTGATGCCATCAAGATGAGATAGGGCCACACTCTGTCACCTGCACAAACAAACACAAATTATATCAGGAGTATGTAATCAAAAACCTTAATCAAACCAAAAACATTATATTGTGTAGACCAACGAACTTGTTTACCTTACGAGAGAGCGGGAAGGTTGTTGAGTTGCACAACATGGCACCCAGGAGCATGAGACCACTAAAACAAGCAAAAGACCAAATGAAACAAATTCCAACTCTACCTAGTGCTTGAGCAATTCTTTCCATGCTTCCCAAGAAGAATTTAAGTTGCCACCCTGTCCACCATTCTCAATCAAATAAAAAACCCATAACTCTATAGTTTGCTCACGTTGTTGTTCCATAGTTCACCACCCACCAACGTTTAAACCTTAAAAACCTCCAATGTAATTCTAGTACAAGTTTTGATGGCATATGGAATATTCCATAACCATAAATCCTTCTACCATATAGTTTCCAAAATATAGATTACAAAGTAATTAAGGTTTCAAACCTTAGCATTAATGTATACCATAAAGTATAAACATGCATAAAATTAATCTCTTATGAACCTCATTTACATAGGAATTAGGTATAGTTATGCTTAGGAATTTAATCCTCTTTTCACCTATCTATGAACAGGAATAATGTAGTATAGAAGTACTACTTTAGATGTAGGATTTTTTAATTTGCCAGGGTCATAGACAGATTTCACCAACGAAATAACCTGCACAAGTGTAGGATCCTGCATTAGTTCATGACAAACTAAGTAAGCCCCTTAGCAATAGGAATCCTTGCCTTTATGAGTGGTCCCACAATGGATACAAACCCCGTCACTCCACCCCTTGACATACAAAGGAAAGTTAGCCTCTTATGAATAAAACCATAAACGAATCTAAAAGACATATAAAATCAAATTAAAATGTAACATAATGTAAGTGTCGACAAATATCTGCAACTAGTAGACAGGTAGAGTAACCATACAAAAAAGTCCAAGTAATATAACAACATCACATAAACACATCATCATCAAATAAGAAAACACATAGAGGGAAAACAACTTATGACACTTAGGTTCAGTATACACCCAAGTTTCATTCCCTGAGAAGTTTTAAACAATGTCCTTTAATTGTAGTATTTTATTATCCTACATTTTTTTTTCAAATTTTAGGGACATTATAAGTGGTATCAAATCCTAGATTCAAACACTAAGAGGCCTAATGGGTGTTACCAAACATTCATTGAAGAAATAAATTGTATTTGAAATTGCGTTAACTAACAGGAAATTATTTGCTATCAAATATTTTAAACTGCAGGATTCAAGAAGAGTTCATATCATGAACACAGAAGGTGACAACAGTTGGCAAGTAAATATGAATACCCCCACATGGGAAGGAGAACTGGTGGTGGAACTAAATTACGATATACTGAAAACCATACAAAGTCTGCAAGTATACTTGCAGAGTTTTAAATATGATAATATGAACAAAAGAAAAGAGCATAAAGCAATTAATGAAGCTTTAATACGGAGAATGATGGGAGGAATCTTGCATGGATAGCCTATTCATTCAACCAACAATTCCAAGAAATATTTTTATCATAAATGAGCCAACAGCCCAAAAGAAGGAAAAGAAGAACACACACCTAAACCTACAGAAAGAGATTATCATAGTTTTTCCATTGATAATTCCCTTTGTCCTTGCAAAAAGAAATAGAGGAATGATGAAAACCTTCAAGGATATTTCAGAAAGATAAGATCCCCAACCTATGAAGGAGAGATGAACACTAGGGAGAAAGCTAAAAAGTGGCTTCTAGGTATGAGAAAATACATCCGAGTACACAACTACTCTAGTGAGTTGAAAGCCTGTCTATCCATCTATAATTTAAATGGAAAAGAAGCTATATGGTGGAGAGAGCTAAAGCATACCAAAAAATATGTGGTAAAGGAAATTTGATGGAGTAACTTTCTCAGAAATTTTCAGGAGAAATACATGTCTAAAAGATTCTTCAACGGGAAGGTGAAATAATTTCACAAGTTAAGGATGGGTTCCATGACCATGTGTTGGCCACTTTTCCCCACTTACACAACCCATGTTCTACGCAGCCCGTCGGTCCAACAACTACCGGAGATATCATCCTGATAGAGCAAGCCCCATCGGAAACACCTGCAAAGCAAGTGCAGTCTAACCCAAGATATCTCATAGATGGGTAACTACTGAAACCATGTTTTCATGATTGTCGAGGAAGTATAGTCCCTTGGATCACAACCAGGGAGATCAATGAAGGCAGTAGGGCGGCTGGATGGAGGAGTTAGTTCTACGCGAATGAGCACAACTATATGTCATCGTGTGCAACCTGACTTTCTTTTCTCCTTCATAGTTGGTGCAACTTGTGCAGTGCAGCTGACTCACATCAATTGACTTTATGACTCAATTCAGGATTCATAACAGAAAGTATCCAGAATGATAGACCTTTATACAGTGTAAATTCAACAAGATATTTTGTTTATCCATCTACCAATTGCAAGAAACTAACAGGAACTAAACCACAATTAACATTATATGGAAGGTAACTATTAATCAATGACATAAACATTCACCACACCAATCATTCATTTGGACACAAGAAATAACGTGGAAACCCATTTGGGAAAAACAACCAAGGTGCTCTTCATCTGGCATGAGAAAGGATATAGCACCTTGTAGTCTGCGAGTTGCAGACTAATCTTGAGATATGTCTTTAAGTTTAGACTCATAGTTATCATACTCTCTGGTTCGCTCTTCTACTCTACTCCTACTCCTAGAGGTCTTCTCCCATTGCAGACAGATCCATGGCTCAATAGCCCCTCTAATGCTACCATACTCTTCCTAACTATACTCCTCTTCTGATCGCTATGACATTATAACATAATCGACATCCCCTTCTATTAATTACCACAGAATAACAATCTATTGGAAACTGAACAAATATCAATGGAAACCTTACAGACAAACTAACCAACTCTCTAACCATTGCATCTTTCCTATTTATACTAATTTACATGGCCATGCAGGGCCAACTGCATCCCAACAGTTTGTTAGCCGTCACCATCAGCTGCACCTTTGGTTTCAGCTGTGGTGATCATGACTTGACACGAGGCACTATCGGCCTGAATTACAAATATCTTCTCATACGTGCGTAACTGTAGGATTATGCCATCTTATCCGACCATGATTTGGATTACGTATCTGTCTCTTTCTGGCCGTTTTCCCCTTGTTCGCATCTGTGCTTTCCTTTCCTTTGCTGCGCAGTCCTCCATTCTGCCTTCATGGGTCCCTTTCATCATTTATGCTCTTCCTTTGCTTCTATTGCACGCATGGTGCATTTTCCTTGGCTGCGCACATGATTTTCCTTCTTATGCCCCTTTCCTGGGCCAACAGGCCCTCAACACTCACCTATGGCTCGTCCTGAGCCACTAAGAAAGGGACATATGAGCGGCTCGATCGGCAAGGTATCTTTTGCGAAACAAAATATAGATAGAATTTTTTTTTTCAACCGGGTGCCTTGCTCACATTTGTGTACATTATTGTGAACTTGTTGGTTCTGGCTCTGTTTGCACAGTAGCAAAGACCTTGCCTTGGAATTCTTGCACCATGGCTTCTATCTTCGCAACTTCCATCGCAGTGTCCTCTACTTTCATGACCAATTGCTCCACCTAGTTGAACTATACATGCTCCAACAAGTCTTTCTCTATCAACTGCAATATGCCTTGAAGCTTCTGCTGCATCGATTGAATATGGTCTGTGAGCTTTTTTGCCTCTGATTTGAATTCCTCAACATTGGCTTCCCTATCCTTATCCTGCTCACGAAAGGGTCTGGACTTCATGTTGTAGACTTTTGATCTTTGCATGCTTAATGAACTTTTGTTGGAGGAGTAGATTATGCATGTCCACCTTCGCAGCAGTGATGCGCTCATCTGTCTCATGAATGTGCTGCCTTATTTTCTCAATTGCGCCATCCTCAAGCAATATTTCCCAAATGGTTGCAACATTGTTCATGGCCTTTGCATAGATTGCTTCTCCACCTTTAATTTTGGTAGCATCTTCAAACACTGTTGTTCTTCTTTCTACCAACACCTATGGGGGTGTGATTGGTATCTGTTGGGCTTGCAGATATTCTACTTAGCGCTGAAGATCTTGTACGATCTTCACAAGCCTGGACACTTTAGCCACAAAGTATTCATCAGCTTTCCCAACCTTCAGTGGGAATGCTGTGACGACATTCTTAATAGTATCTACCAACATGACACGCCTTTGATCCCAGGACAATTTTTCTTGCGTCTTCTCGGCTAGGAGGTTGGTGCGCTCCTGTAGTTCTTGATATTTCCCTTTCAACAGAGCCTTATGCACCATGGCCTTCTTTTTATGTGTTGCTTCCTGGTCAGCAACAATGTTTTTCCTTAGTCAGAGTTCAGCTGCAGCTTCCTGCTGGATGACATGGATCTCATCCAAGATAAACTTGGAGAAGTCCATCTCGGCAGTGCTATTATCAGTATCTGCAATTGTTTCTTCCTTTACATCAAGTGCTTGTGTCTGAATGAGTACCTTGATTGGTGGTTCCCATGGCGGTGCGAGTAGTGGAATGTTAGGATCAATGTGATATGCTTTGGTGTCCACCATGTGCTTGAACTCATTAATAGCTACTGTTAACTGATTGAGGTGGGTTTGGACTTGGGCAGCGATACTCTCTTGCTGGGTCCTTATGCCACCAAGGTTATCTTGCACAACTTTCACCATGGAGCTGGCAAGTTCTTGCAACTCATCCTCCGTTAAGGTAGTGGTGTTTGTTGTTCTATCTACCTTCTGCTTTTTCCATGACAATTAGCCTTCGTCAGGCTACACACGGGTCTACGCTTGTTCTTCAGCATGCGGCTATGCAGAAGGATGGTGGTATGAGTCCTCTGTATCATCATCATCTTCCATGTTTTCTTGCGATGGATCCCCTTGGGTATCATCACCTTATTTCTCTTCACCATGAACTTGGTGAATTGGTGGTTCTCCTACATTCTGCTCTTCAGGAAGTGGTTCTGCAAGTGGGCCGCACCATTCCTTCATCTAGAGCTTGACAATTGCATCCACATTCTTGTCAGTTACTATGAATCTGGCTTGATGTATTTGTTGAGGTGGACCTTTTACAGGCAACAAATTTATATTATGCATATCAGCCTCAAATTTGACAAAAGAAGCATACCTTTGCACAGTTGTGGTGCGGATCCTATGGATTTTCCAAACAACCTGTCATAGTGCCTCTACATGCAAGAAGAATACCACATTCCTATACTGTTGGTGCTTTTTGTCGACCTTGTCTTACCATAGATTCTGATATCCCCCCCCCCCAAACATGATATCAAGACATCCATATGTACATAATCCAGGGGGTTAGCCCAGACAGCGAAGGAAATCAAAATTAACATCCAGGGATAGTAGAATTTATGACGTTCCTTTTGTTGCGTCAGCATCACATATTCAAGTAGGGCATTGAGAAAGTACCATGACCAGTTGAATTTTTTTCCTCGTTCACATAAATTTGCAATTTACCCCTTCAGAACATTGCGTCGGTACCACTTTATGAAATATTTTACAGGATAATATTTTTGCAGCAACCTAGACACTTTAGTCCTAGATGGGCCCAATTAAGTATACCTATCCTGTGTGCTAAAGATTGTGCTTCAGCTTAATGTCCCTAGTATTATGCTTAGCGAGGTAAGACAGAGAGTCTTTGCCTTCGCTTAGGATCCCTGTAATTCTCGCTATTAGTTCAACAGTAATTGGTTATGGCTGATCCAATCGTAAATATCCTCTATGAACGCAGACCAGTAACTGCTTTACATACGTACCGACTTATACACTATGGCCAAAATGAGGCATGAAAAACATGTTTGTTAGGCCTAAAGTGGCTAATCCCTCGGCCCACACTTGTGGTTTGATTATTTTGACAGAAGGTTCAACAGTCTGTATTATATCCATGCCGTCTATTATCTGTAATCCCTCTTGTTGCCGAGTGTCATAGCCCTGAAGTTTCAACATAGCTAACATTGGGAGGATGTCCTTCAATAAAGGTATGTCAATAGGGATCCTTGGCGCTATCAAAGTGGTCACCGGTTTCACCAGGAGATCTACATTCACTACACCAAGTATTCTTGGTCTAATGTAAACTAGAAAGTTTGGGTTAGCCCGTTCTCTCTGTGGATATGCCTGTGTTGGCAGTTCTTCATCTTCATCATCAGTTCCTTGGTCAGCAGCACGTGTCTTTCCTCGCTCTCCTGGAGTGTCCAAAACTTTATGTTTCTTTTGTCTTGGCTGCAGTCGTGCAGATGACTCACCTAGAACAACTGGTATTTCCTGGACTGGGTTCGGCACAGGACGCGAACCAAGGGTCGAAATTGTTTGTGGATTCCTTGTTCTTGCCATTGTGTCGGTCTCTGGTGACTACTATAGCTGCAGGCTTGTGGAAGACTGTGTTTCTAATTCCTCAGCAATTGGGCAGCCAGAGATGATAGTGGTGTTTGAAGCCTCACTCTTGCTAGGAATGTTAATTACCATAGGCTTGAACGGGATGGGAAACAGGTGACAGGATGCAGGTCTGCAAAATCTCGACTCTGGTGCATAACAGAAAAATGTCTTGATGGAGAAATGAATATTTAGATATTGGACAATGTCTTTCAATAATTTATTTGACAGTAGTTTAAGGTCTAATCATGCTCCCAGATTTCCTTTTCCAATGCTTTCTCCATTAATTTCTATAGCTGACCTTTCGGGTTGTACTTGTCAGACTAGTAATGAAAATTAGTGCTAAAATGGTTGATGAGAGCTAATAGTACACCACCTTTCTCCTCATACTGGATTGATTTAATGCCATGCAAGTGACCCAATTGTAGAAATATTTTGGCATGGATCCACTGGTTAATGCTAGACAGCCTGCCCTTCCTGCTTTTTGCATTCTTTGGCACCTAGATGTCTTGTCGCTTGCACATTTTAGGTCGCTCACTTGGGTAGGTGTGATGATGTGACCCCTAGGTGATTTATTGCTCATTCTTTCTATTGGTTCTGTCGCAATCCTACAACAGAATGGTTTACGTCTTTTAGTCGCTCTTTTTTGTTTTTTACACGTGTCGGAGTAAGATTTCAGGCAACTGCCATTTACTAAACTCGCAACGTGGGTACCATCGAATTTTTTGAAGTTGTGCTGTGCCCATACCCATAGTTGGTGTGATGGTATATGGCCGTAGCCAAGTTTCCTTTAGGTTGTGTGGGTGCGCGAAGGCTCTGCTATCATAGTGTAGGATAAGTCTTCCTTTTGTGGATGGCTTCACCCTGATATATTGACAATGTCATGCTGACAGCTGTTGTTGAGTTGGTTTAGTCTATAATCGCAAAGGTATCTTCATCCTCTCTAAGTCTTCCACCATCCCTTTTCTTTTTGTGACATTTAGAGGGAAGAGGGTCTGATATTCCTTCAGGATATTTTCAATTTGTACAATTGCTTCATCATGCAAGTGATTTTGTATTACTCTGTGATCTTTACTTAGTTCCACTGTTTTTGGCCCACTTGAGTAAATCGAGCTATCTTCTGCGTCCCTGGGTAGTTTCTCTTGCTGAGTAGCTTTGTTGTGTTGGTGACAATTAGCATCGTTTATCTTCTCGACTATACCCCCTCTGTCTTGCTGGATTGTGATATGAATTATAGGGTGTTTGTCAGCCTTAATAACTGTATGCATGACCTGCTGGGTCCCTTGTCATAGCTGCTTAGAGTTATCGTAGGTCTTGGGTGCTATATCCAAAGTGTAGATGAAACTCTCATAGGTGGGTAACTCCCTTGACTCAGTCTCCACCCGTCGCACAGCCTTTGTGACTCTTGCACACCTTCTCATGGAGACTTCATGTAACGTATTTTGCCAATTCTCTAAAGCCTCTCTTGAATCAGAAGTACATGAACTCGCGCACTTCTAGCTTAGGTTCCCATCTGCCATCGGAATGATATGATCTTTGTGCATAGCTATAACATTGTAGATTTGATCGAGATAGTTAACTTGCCCCTTATTATAAATAGGTTCAACATATCTTTGCCCCTCAAATGGACCAATGGGCGATACTACTCTCATTTCCTCATGATCTTCAAAGGAGAGGATCCTTTTCTTGAAATTTATAATTGTTTGATTGTCTATAGCCCAATATATACCTAGTAGTGTAGGGTAAGGATTTGTATCATCTACACTGTTGATGACCTCAAAGTATGAATATGTGCGCAATCCTTCAACATCGATGATGACATTGCTTAATCGTCCAATGGGTAGTACCTTCACCTGATTGGAAAGACACAGCTAGATAGGAGACTAGTACAAGTGCGGCTTACCCATGCTTTCCCAAGTCTGGCGTGTTAGGATATTGTCATCTGACCCCAAATCTAAAATGATATATTCCATGTCATAATCACTTATCTATGCATTCATTCTCAATTCGTGGCCAGTCTTACATTTTCGTCGCACTTGGTTAACCTTCTTCTCAATGTGTGGTACTATAGGGATCTCATCTATTATTTCTTGTAACTATGCAATAGCATCTTTATCTTGGATTAGCATCAAACAACTTGATCAAAGAGGACTTAGCTTACCAACCTCGGTTGAAGCTTTCTTCTGTAACAGGTGTTGGAATCGTTCCAACATGTTCTTGACTTCTGTTGAAGTTGATGGTACATCGGGGCTTATGAAGTCTGATTGCACATCCCAAAATACTTCTTTCTGCTTCGGGCCGGTCGATGATTCTTTTTTCTGCACCGCTAGCCTCACTTATGGCTATGTTTGTTCTTGTGGGTTCTCTTGCTCTGCTCCAGTCATCACACCTCCTCTTGTTATGGAAGCAATGTTCAGGTCTCATGGTTTAGCCATGATCATCTAAACATTTTCATTTTCATTTGGGTTCAGGTTTGGTGGGGGGTTGGGTGTGGCAACAGTTCTTGGTTGCCACTTTGCAATCACCTGAGGGCATTGTTCAACATTATGGTCCTACCCTTTACAATATGAGCATGTCCTTACAGGCTCCAAATAATCTCTAGCAAAGTGACCTACTTGTCCATAGTTATAACATGTAACTAGACCTCCCCCCCTACCAAATCCTCCTCCGCCACCTCGTCCTCTAAAGTTTCCACCACCCCTTCCCTGAGGGTGTAGTTGTAGCTGCGAGTACTGGTTCTGGTGGTAGTTTTGCTGATAGGGGTTTTGCTGCATGTATGGATGCTGAAGTGCATACGGTTGTTGGTACTAATTAGCTGGGAATTGTGCAGGTTGGTATGAGGTTTGCACCAGTTCAACCTAAGGGAACCTATCATTTTTCATTAAGTATGTATCAAATTTTTTCTTTTTCAAGGGCTGGTATGCTCTATAGTCTTTTTCATCATGTCCTACCGATCTACCAAATTTACAAAATAATTTTGCAGGGGTATTTACAAACTTCTGCAAATACACACATTCCTTGTCTCGGTGACCTCTTGACTGGCATATACAACACCATGGTAGCCCTTGCCCATTTAATGGGTTGGGTGCACCAGATGCGACATAATTCATGAAGGTCGAACAATTGTCCTTGGTGTGTCCATCCATTCTACATTTTGTGCACCATAAGTCCTCTTGTCCTTCTTTTCCCTTCTTTATATCCTAAAGTTGTAGTGTGAGGTTGGCTAGATGCGACTGAATATGAACCATTTCGATGACACCGTCAGCAATAGGTGAGGCCTCTAGCTTCATCTCCAGCTCCAATGCTTCTGTCTACAACTCAATATTTTGCTGCATCAATAGCCCTCCAATATGTGGTAGCAGAGAGGCAATAAACCACTCCTTATGTTGTACATTAGACATTTGGAAACTTACCTTAGCCATCAACGTCTTGAATCTTTGGTCAAAATCCCACACAGTTTATGCTAGAGCTTGTTTACTCTTCTTAATCTAAGTGATACATTGTGACTTTGATTTAGGTTTTCTAAACTCTGAGATCATTGCATCTTGGATTTCCTCGAGGGTCTCATGTGGCGTTCTGGCTGGGATGGTACAAAATTTCATGAACCAATCTAGGGCATGACCCCTTAAGGTCATAATCATCTATGTTTTCTTTACGTTAGAGCCATGGACCAAAAATACCATCAACACAACTTCACATAGGAACCAAGGTTGTTCAGGGTCTTCCATTCCATTTCCATTAAATGTAGGTAACCGAACATCTGTCGCAGCCATTGGGTTGGCGTTCGAGTTCTCTGGGGCAGGGTTCAACTTAGTTGCACCTTCTGGTGCACTAGTTTCAGGACTAGTGTTATCTGAGTTAGAGGTCCTTTCATGGGACCCTGAGGTCTCGTCAGAGCTATCCCGATCTTCAGGGCTTCCGAGATCGGGTTGTATTCCTCCTCTTCATCGCAAGACCCTTCGTCTTTGCACGACCGAATTTTGTGTTCGCTTCCTTCGAACAAACTAGGATTCCATCGGCCCCTTTCATTTTTTCTTCTCTTTCGTGATCTAAATCTTCTCCCACTCCTTAGGATTCTGACCTCAAGTTCAGGTTTTTTCCTTCCGGGGAACATCTCCACATACTTCTCCCCATGTTCTTACCTTCTTATTAGTGACATAGCCCCTTCCTAGACACACGGCTCAACTATCTAGGTGCAAAAGGCACTTCTCATTAGCAAGTAGTTTTATCCATGTACTTATGCTCAATAAGTATCTCCTTCGTTGTCCTTGGAAGAAATCTCATTTAGCTTCACTATATGAGGTTATGGTATCTATTGCAAACTCAGTAATATACCCTTGTAATATACTATCAGCCCAAAAATCAACATCTCTTGAGACAACGTTAATTACACTGGTTACCTCTTGAACCAATTGGTCGCTCCACTCAGTAATCTCCCTTATCTGGCAGTTGGTTCGTTTAGATGCCAATCCTACCAACCATTCATGTAGTAGAATAGGGAACTCAATAAATAATATCTTGTGCATATTAGAGTATATATAATCATCTAACCATCTTTCTGCACTGAACCATGTTCTTGCACTTTCTTCTTGCACAAATGCTAGTGTTTTAGCATCCATCTAGTCTTCTATCTCCTCCTTCGTTGGGTGCCACACCATCTCCCTAATTTAATCAAGAGGTCCCAACAATGGAACCATTTGTTGGCCACTTTTCCCCACTTGTGCAACCCAGGTTCTTCGCATCCCGCCGATCCAACAACTACCTGAGATACTGGCCCAATAAAGCAAGCCCCATCGGCAACACCTACAAAGCATACATAGTCTCACCCAAGATATCTCATAGATGGGTAACCTTCGGAACCATGTTTTCATGATCGTCGGGGAAGTATAGTCCCTTGGCTCACAACCAAGGAGCTCAATGAAGGTAGCAGGGTGGATGGATGGAGGAGTTGATTCTGCGCGAATGAGCACAACTCTATGTCATTGCGTGCGACCTGAATTTCCTTTCTCCTTCACAGCTGGTGCAACTCTTGCGATGCAGCTGACTCACATCAATTGGATTTAGGACTCAAGTCAAAATTCATAATAGAAAGTATCTAGAATGATATACATTTATACATGTCAATTCAACAAGAAATTTTGTTCATCTGTCTACCAATTGCAAGAAACTAATAGGAACTAAACCACAATTAACATTATACAGAAGGTAACTATTAATCAATCACATAAACATTCACCTCACCAATCATTCATTTGGACACAAAAAGTAACGTGGAAACCCATCTGGGAAAAACCACCAAGGTGCTCTTCATCTGGCATGAGAGAGGATATACTACCTTGCAGTCTGTGGGTTGTAGACTGATCCTGAGATATGTCTTTAAGTTCAGACTCATAGTTCTCATGCTCTCTGGTTCACTCTTCTACTCTACTCCTACTCCTAGTGGTCCTCTCCCACTGTATCCAGATCTGTAGCTCAAGACCCCCTCTAATGCTACCATACTCTTCCCGACTCTACTCCTCTTCTGATCGCTATGACATTACAACATAATCGGCATCCCTTTCTATGGATTACTGCAGAATAACAATCTACTAGAAACTAAACAAATATCAATGGAAACCTTGCAAACCAACTAACCAACCTTCTAACCATTGCATCCTTCCTATTTATACTAATTTACATTCCCACACAGGGCCAACTGCATCCCGCCAGTCTTTTAGCCATCACCATTAGCCTCCCCTCTGGTTATAGCTGTGGTGATCATGACTTGACACGAGGCACTATCAGCCTGACTTACAAATATATTCTCATATGTACGTAGCTGTAGGCTTATGCCGTCTTATACGGTCATGATCTAGATTCCGTATCTGTCAATTTTTGATAGTTTTCCCCTTGCACACGTTCACTCTTTCCTTTCCTTTGCTGTGCACTCCTCCATTCTGCCTTCGCAGCCCCTTTTTGTCCTTTGTGCTCTTTCTTTGCTTCTATCGTGCACATGACGCATTTTTCTTGGCTGTGCGTACGAGTTTCCTTCTTATGCCCCTTTCCCAGACCAACACCATGGATGCTTTCATTAACATAATTTTGGATCATTTACATTACGTACCTTACATGAATGATGAGAAAGTGAAAATAGAGCATTTTTTAGGATGTCTTCCTCCCAATTTTTGAGAGAGAATTGAGTTTGACATTCCTAAAACTGTGGACACTACCATGTACAAAGCTAGGATTCTCTATGAGAATAGATAGCTAAGGCAGGAAAACATCAACATAAGTCAAGATAGGTCTAGGACCTTCTCAGACAACCACAAACTGGGTTTCAACCCAACACCATATAGAAAAAAGAACAACATTTTTCCAGCCAATAAGAACTTCAACAAGGCAAGTACAAAGCCAAATATTCCTGCACCAAATGCCAACATACTAGTAGCAAATGAAGGAGCCAATGCTTCCCCGCTGCGAATAAAATGCTAGAAATGCCAAGGGCCCCATTATGCGAGAGATTGCAAAAACAAGAAAAATGGATTCTTGCACAATCTACATAAATAACCAACGATAGAGGACATAGCTAGCACACTGAGGATTTATGCAGCTTTGGATGGCCAACAGGAATACCATCATGCTACTATGTTTGAAATAGAAGGTAAGGTTTCAAACACTTCTATTTCAATTTTGATTGACCTTGGTGCTTGCTGAAGCTATGTATCACCTAAAATTGTTGATTTATGTAAACTAGAGAAAGTTAAACATGAGAAACCATGGCTGGTACAATTAGCCACATGTACAAAATGAAAGGTTTTTGAAATAGTTAAAGATTGTGAAGTAACCTTGAATGGTTTCCCTGCTAGGATAAATTTGAAAATTTTACCCCTAGGATCGTACGGTGTACTTATTGGCATGGACTGGTTGGAACAACACCATGTCATGCTCAATTGTTTACACAAGTCAATCTTGTGCACATATAGACAAGGGAATCAGACAAATATTCAAGGAATACCTACGAAGGCTTTCGTTAGGAAGATATCTTCCTTACAAGTAAAGAAGTGCATTAGGAAAGGCTGCAAACTTTTTGCAATAAACATTCGGGATGTAGAAGGTGAGAGGGAGCATCACATCAAGGAATTTATGGTTTTTTTAGAATTTACGGATGTATTTTCTGAGGAAATACCAGGATTACCACCGAAACGAGACTTAGATTTTTCCATAGAACTGACACTAGGGTCAGTTCCGGCTTTAAAATCCCCATACCGCATGAGCGCACCAGAGTTGGTGGAGCTCAAGTTGCAGTTGTAGGAGTTGATTGAAAAGGGTTGTATCCAACGTAGTGTGTCCCCGTGGGGAGCACCTATAATTTTCGTAAAGAATAAGGATGGTACGATGTGGATGTGCATCGATTATTGCCAACTTAACAAGATGACCATTAAGAATCATTACCTAGTCCCTAGGATTGATGACTTATTTGATCAAGTCAGAGGAGCCAAGATCTTTTCAAAGATCAACCTAAGTTCTGGATACTATCAGGTACATATCCGTGATGAAGATATTCATAAAATGACCATTCGTACGCGATACGACCACTACGATTTTGTAGTAGTTCCATTTGGGTTGACCAATGTACCCATGAATTTTATGTGTATGATGAACAATATCTTCAGTAAATACCTGGATAAATCTTTATTGGTATTTATAGAGGACATCCTAGTTTACTCTAAGACTAAGCGAAACATGAGGAGCATCTCCACATAGTACTACATTTGTTATGAGAACACTAGCTTTACATTAAGTTTAGTAAATGTTATTTTTACAAATCAGAGATACAATACCTAGGTCACATCATCTTTGAGAAGGGGATACCCTTTGACTAAGAAAGTATTGAAGCCATAGAGGATTGGATTACCCCTACCAGTGTCACTAATATTAGGTCATTTTTGGGAGCCAGTTACTACCAAAAGTTGATCGAGAAATTTTCGAGGATTGCTTGCTCCATGACTGCTTTGCAAAACAAGGAAAACAAGTTCTTATGGAGGACGAACTGGGAGGAATTTTTTCAGAAGCTTAAACATCTTTTGATGACTGCACTGATACTATGAATGTGGATCCCTATGGGGATTTCATTTTTTTCACAAATGCAAACAAGGAAGGTATTGGAGGAGTCCTCTTGGATAATGATTGCACAATCTATTATGAATCGTGAAAGTTAAAGGAACAATATCAAAACTATCCCACCCATAATATTAAGTTAGCAACCATTATCCATGCCTTAAAGATGTGGGGGCACTACCTCATGGGGAAGAAATTTATTCTAAAAACAGATGACATGATTCTGGAGTATTTATTTTATTAGCCAAATCTAAATTCCAGGTTGGCTAGATGGTTACCCTTCCTTAGTGAGTACCATTTCGAGTTAAAGCATGTAAAGGGAAAGGAAAAATAAAATTGTTGATGCTTTAAGTCATTGAGTTCATATGTTATATGAGGTAGCTTTAAGTCAAACTGATTTGGATTTGCATGAGAAGATTAGAACAACAAAAGGATTTGACCGTTTCTGTGTTGAAATCCTTAAGAAATTCCAAGAGGGCAAGTTCTTTCAACAACAAAAAGAATATAAGGTAGATGAGACAAAACTGTTGTAGTCCAAAGAAAGATTGTATGTTCCAGAAGGAGGGAGCATCAGGTCCAACATCTTCATAGAATTTCAACATAAACACTACTCAAGGAATATGAGATATCAAAATATGATACTTGCAGTAAAGAAACACTTTTTCTGGCCTAAGTTAAAGTCTGACTTAGCATTTTTTATCGCAAAATGTCAAGAATGTCAGCTAGTCAAAGCTGTGCACTAGCATCCTTTAGGATTGCTGCAACTGTTACCCATTCCGGAATGGAAGTGGGAGGTCATTAATATGGATTTTATTATGGGTATACCAAAGAGGAAGAGGCAAAATGATTCTATATTTGTAGTGGTTGAAAAGTTATTGAAAGCATCACACTTCATCCCAGTAAAGCCAACCTACAAGGAAATTAACATTGCCGACATCTTCTTAAAATAAATATTCAGATTGTATGGGATACCCAAGGAAATCATCTCGGATCAAGACACAAAGTTTACCAAATTTTTTTGGAGATCCTCATTCTCTATATTAGAGACTCAGTTAAACTTTAGTACTACTCACTACCCATAGATGACGGATAGACAGAACAGGTAAACCAAATTTTGGAAGACATGCTTAGGATGTATTTTATGAGAAACCCCACCAAGTGGGAGGATTATTTGCATCTCACATAATTTGCGTATAAAAAATGAAACCATACTTTCTCCAAGATGACTCCCTTTGAGGTAATCTATGGTCAGAAGTGTATAACACCAGTTACTTGGGATAACCCAAGGGACCAACTCATGTTAGGGCCCAATTTACTAAAAGAATTGGAACAATTGGTCACCAAGGTCCATAGAACCTTAAAGAAGCAGAATACCTCCAGAAGAGTTATGCAGATAAGAAAAGGAAAGATAAATATTATCAAATCGCGAACATGTTTACTTAAAATTAAAATCAAAGAGAATATCATTGAGCTTGGGAAGGTGCAAAAAGTTCGCACCAAGATTTTGCGGACCCTTTGACATACTGTCCAAGAGAGGGCCATTGGCGTATGAATTAGCTTTACTTGCTCATATACAGATTCATAATTTTTTCCATGCATCCTTGTTACAGCTGATTTTACCACACACGGTGGATCACACCTTTACGGACTTCCCTGTCCCTCTGCAGAATCTTTAGACCCCATGGACCATTTTTGTACCTTTGATGTTTCCAAGATCATCCCTAAAAACATGCATTATTTTCCATATGCGACTTTTAAACCTATTCTCACGTATGTACGTGGATATGACCATAAAACCCGTGTACATCGGGATCTGTGCAAAAGGCCAAATAATTTCAGAGCTTTCCTTGATGTGGATATGAGTCACTTGTCTCTTGGCCTTTGATATGTATTGAGATCACTCAGATTTGACCTTCCATTACCCCATTGAAGCACTATATAAGGAACCCTTTGGATACATTGAAAGGGGAGGAATTCAAGAGCAAGAAAAATATAGTCCATTGTTGCCAGAGCTTATACTTGAGTCTGCATCCCTTTGTCCCTTGGAGCACTTTGTGTTCTTCCCAAGCTTGCCTTTTCTTGTGAGATTTCTATTGAGAGATGGAGGATTGAAGTGGTGGAGGCCTAGGTGGAGGACTCAGTTTCTTCGATTCACAGACGTGCCGATAGAGGTTGTCACTATTGTAATCTCTATTTTATATTAATAGAAATATCTTTTCCTGTCCAATAATGTGTATTTAAATGAGTATTGAATCCATGGATTCTTGTAAATGCTTATATGTTATTGATTATATATGCTAGAGTAGGTCTAACACCATCATACATAATGCTTGTATTGTTTGCTGAATGTTGAGAGAGCAAATTGCTAATACAAGCAAGAGTGGAAAAGCTCAATAGGGATCTACATCAATCGTCTGGAATAAGGTATGTTTCAAGATCCTTTAGTGTTAGACATTTGGTTTCTCTTGCATATGGGAAAGGATTGATTTCTATGGTTAATCTGTTTGTTGTGGTACCCCAAGCCATAGGAATTTTTATTTGCAATAAAATTGGCAACCATACTGGGGAGTTCCTAGTCATTTCCTTTGGGGGTTTTATCGACATTCAATGTTCTTGAATTGCTCTGATTTTTCTGTTTCTGAGTCGGGTATGGGGGCATGTTTTCCTGGTAGTATCTGATAGGAGTAAATTTTGTCTCAACTTGTCTATTTACCTTCTTTTTAATCTCTTTTTCTTCCTGTACATGAGTTTTGTATTCACAGTCACATGTACACGTGGTTTTTACTGGGATATCCACGTATATACACGGGTTTTCTGCACACAGTCGCGTATGCCTTGAGTTTTTCCATTTTAAGGGAGATTAAGTGTTGCTGGGTGAATGCGGATGATTACTGAGTCTTCTTGGATTCTTCTAGAGTCTGTATACACCTCTGTTTCTAACCAGAGACTTTTTTTTAGTTTGAATTTTCTGAAAATGTTCTTTTCATTGAATTTTCTATTTTTTTTTTGTTTTGGGATTAGTACATTAGGTCTCTTTTACCTTAGTAATTTGTGTGGGTGTTTTATGATAGTGCTTGTAGAGTCTGGGGGTGGTAGAGTCATTCTTTTTCTTTATTATCTCATTTTAATCCAAAAAATACAAAAATATTTGCTTTTTGCATCATTATGTATTTTTGCATTTTGCATTTTGCATTGTACTTGCATTAGGTTTTCTTGGAGAAGTACTAGTCAAGCTTTCATACAGGAATGATTGCATCTTGATTTGAAGAAAAATTTTGCACTTCACGTAGTATCATACCCTATTTTTCATTCAACTCAGTGCATTTGCATTTATTGTTAGGTGTGCATTTTACTTCTTGTTGCATCATAACACCATTAGTTGCACGATCATTTACCCTTTTTGAGTAACAAGCCAATTAAAATCAATGCATAATAAAATGAATTACACTCTTTTATTTTATAGGGTGCACCAACAAGATTAGGTTTTAGGGTCTTGGAATAGTTCATTATGAGTAATTTCTCCCAAACCACTAAACGAAACAATTATGTGTCTGTCTAGGTGAGAGTGTGAAATTCCTTTATATAATTAGTGTTTCTCAAGATCCTCCTCTAATAAGGGAGTTAAGCACGAGGCAGTGTGAGCGGTTATTGATTGGGATGACCCCTAGTCATAATTGAGTAGCACCGAATATATTTCCAGGATTGTATTCCTATCTGGGGGCTCTTTCGAGAGTTTCAGGCTTTGCTACCCTACCCATATGGTCAATCCTTCCTGTGACTGTCTGCCTGAGCATTGATTATATTGAGGTGACCTTAGTTTCCTTACCTAGGTTATTGAGGGGGTACTTAGTAGAGGTTATTCTGCAGGTGTCCTGGCCAGGTAGGGGTCGGAAAACATAGTCGCTATATGCGTTGAAGCTGAGGGCCACTATAATTGGTTACAAACCTCCGCTTGTTATGTATGGGAGTCTCAAGCCTCTCCTAGGCTAGACATACCTACTTCATTCAGGAGCTCACATATCCTACCCTTTCTTGCTTATGATTTGGATTTACATTATATAGGTGTATGCTCTATGCACGCTAGTTTTCCTAGGGTTTACATAATTAGATAGAGTCTTTTTCATTTTTTGAGTCATTAGGGATTCAGGCATGACACTTCGTCATTGTCTTCATTTAGAAGGACTTCTACCTTCCTCATATCCTCCTCCTTTGGGAGAGAGTAATAGACAGTCCGGGTAGACTACTTCTCACATTGATTCACACATGATGGGAGATCACGAGGATGAGATTCTTGAGATGTCTTCTCCACCTCATGAGGTTGGGGATGTAGATTCTACTCTTGTATATGATCCTTCACCAGATATACCTTCACATTCTGGTTATGATCCCTCATTCACAGGTTGTCGGTATTGGTTACCAAGTGATGAGACTCATCATGAACCCACAAGCACTAGTTATATTCATTATGGCATACCTGATATCCGTACACATGATCCGACACATCATGCCAAGTTAGAGATTGAACCTAGCACTATGCCTAGGGGCACTCCTATTCCTTTTTATGTGGAGATATTTGGGAGCACTAGTCACATCGCACCTTCCATCTTAGTGGTGGAGGCTACCTCACATGTCTGTCCTAGACCTAGTGTTAGTAGTCATATATGGATACCAAAACTGAGACGAGTGACCATAGGGAACACTTCTTACATCCCTTCACATGTCCCTTTGTCCTCAAATCATACTCCTTCAAATTATTTTTTGACAACCCTTCCTCCCCCTCATTCACGTGGTCCTTCGGGACAGAATGTTGCTACTAGTCATGTTCGTACTGTGACTGCTCACACAGTAGTATCTCAGAGTCAAGTACCTCTTGTTGTCTCAAGAGGTCATATTCCTATTTCTGGATCATCTTACGATCCATTGCAAGGAGTTCCCCATATCACTAACTATGGAGCTTCTCATGGGACATCCCATGGGACACCTTATGGAGCTTCTCATGGACAACCTTATGGACCATAGTATGGACAAAAATATAAACCCTATGGGTATGGGCATCAACAATTCACTTACTCATCTAATTATGGCTTTGTAGTGCTGCTTAGTCAAGGTACACCACATCATATTGCTTCCATGCAGCCATACACGGGTCAAACAGGAGGAGGATTTTATGGCCATGGCCATGGTATTTACAGTAATCAGCCTTATATGAACCAAAATTATCAGGGAGCGTGGCATAGACTGGCTCAACCTAGGCTCCCTTTCCTCACAATGTTAAACTTACCTGACTTATCGAGACTCATGAACGATCCAGTATCTCATGACCCAGCTTGGCCGCTTGTCCCCAACAAGATTCCTTCAGACATTCCCAAGTTCAAGGGCAAAGCAGGAGAAGATCCTAGTGAACATGTCACTACTTTTCAACTTTGGTGCTCTTCCAATTCCTTACATTATGACTCAATACGTTTAAGGCTATTTCAACACACCCTCACCGGGCATGCAATGAAATGGTATATAGATTTACCGAAGGGGGCATTCGTTTTGTTCGATGACCTTGCTATGACTTTACTCAATAACTTCCAACTACCCGTGCGGTACAACGTTGGTACAGAACTCTTGTCGACATTTCAACAAGATAAAGCCACACATATCTTGGACCATATCCAAGAGTGGCATAGACACAACTTGGGTTGATTAAAGATTTCATACCGCCATAATTTCTCCTTGAATGGTTCCTCAAATCGTTGTTACCATACATCGCGAAGGATGTTTCTACATTTGGAGTCTAGAATGAGGAACAAGTGATTTTTAGGGCACAGGAGTTGGATTTGATTTATGCTCAATCCAGACTTCTATATGAGATCATACCTAACGCTCCGCGTTCTAGTTTTGATCCCAAGATCAATCCTGGTACACATTCCAATGGCATTATTGGTTGTACAAGTACCAAACCTGCGGATTCGGTTGTGAAACAAGTGAGTCAATTGTATATTAATCAATCCACATCGGGACAAGCCATGGCTTAGTCTTAACCCACCCAAATGGCGAGTGTAATTTTCATGCAATCGTCGAACCAGAAGGGGAACCAGCAGCCCGGAAGGAATACGAAAAAGGGTAAAAACAATCGTAAGGGTGGGAATAAGAATGAAAATGCCAATTTTAATGACAAGAATGCCCGCAATGCTAGGGGGGACAAGAATTATAAACATAAGGTTAAGTTTCCTTTCAAATTGTGTAAGGATGACCACCTCACTCACTTATGCCCTCGTATGGAAAATGCCTCAAGGTTCATAGCACAAGACCCAGCTGTGATGACTAATCCTTTACCCCATAATCAAAATATGAACTCAAGGAACCATGATGTTCATTGTGCATTGGATGGAGATCAAGATCCACCAAAATCCAGTACTGGTAATGGTTGCATCAACATGATGCGGGCTACTAAGGTTGTGACTTGTGCAAAAGACTATGGTTCGTCACAACCGGACCTTGGAAAAGAACTTGCTCCACCTGAGAGCCCTTTGCATGTTGAAAAACCTATGGATAAACTTGATATTGCACCTTACATCCCTAAGGGAGTCGTAAAGCATTGAAGGAAAAATCCTAATTCCTGAGCCACCTAGAACTATTCTGTTGTTGAGGATTTGGGACACACTCCTTGTGCGATGTCTGCGCTTGAAGTACTTTAGAGTTGTCCTTTGCAAAGGAAATATTTTCTTTCTGCTCTTGGGGTTAATGATGATAGCTCTTCTTCTGTCATCAAATTTGAAACCATGGGACTACAGCCTCGCTTTCCTTACTATGTGTCTCTCTTGATTCATGTAGAGTGTCTTAACATGACCGTCAAACGCACTGTGATTGACGAAGGTGCTACTGCTTCTGTGATGTATTTTTTGTGCTGGAAGGGCTTGGGTTCTCCTGAGTTGTCTCAATCTGCTAACATGTTGACTGCCTTTGATGTTAGATCGTTTCGGCCGCATGGGATTCTTCTTTCTCTTAAGGTCTAATTGGGAGGGAAGACCGTCGCGATTGAGGTTGAGGTGGTTGACGCGCCCCTTGATTACAATCTTTTATTGGGTCGGAATTGGATGTATGGTATGCAAGCCATAGCCTCTTCTCTATTTCGAGTAGTATGCTTTCCATTTAATGGGAATATTGTTACGATTGATCAGACATCATTCAAAAATATGAGTGTTAATGCATCATCGGGAGCTTCTATCCCGATGATCGATCATTCTCAGCCGACAACTGGGAGTGTGGGTGTAGGTATGTATCCATCCCTTATGGGGACCTTTAGTTGTCCTGTGCCCATTCTTATTATCAGATCTAGTTTTGGTGGAGCTTCATCTTCATTGAATTCAGTGTCTTTTCGCACTACCTATATGGAAGATCCTTGGATTCTTCCTTCACCGAATCCTTCGAATGGACCTGTCAAAATGGATGTGTCGTTGCCTGTAGCAATGATAGCATATCAAGTGAATCTTGATTGTGTTACAGAGCCTAGTTCTTCCTCTTCGTGGACAGAGGAGGAGGACCTGTATGTGCTGCCTGCATGGGCAGTTGTGTCCTCTCACACACATGATTTCCTTGATGATGTTTTTCCATCATATGAATATATTATTGAGGCCATGTCTGGGGTTGAGACACCTTGGGAAGAGTTACATCATAGATCTTATTTTCTTCCCAAGCTTGACCGTTTGGAGCATGAGGACTTTAGGGAGATTCTTAGCGAGAAGATTGGTAGTCCCATGGTTCCATTGAGCTCTCCTGGTAAGATGGATGATGGGAACATGCATTAGAGGAAATTTCAACTCAAAATGGGCCTTTTAACTTTTATTCAAATTCCATGTCATCATGTGTTAGCCAATGAAATTGCTTTAAATTTGAAATATCGTATAGGTCTTAAACACTTTTTTAATATAAATTTGGGGATAGGTATCATAAAAAAAACTACTTTTTTTGTTTGTATTTTTGACATATCTCCCCGTGTTTTTACTCAAATTTCGATCGGGAGAGTTTGTTGGATGCAGAATTAAATTCCGCATCCAACGAGTACCCACTCGGCATACTTTTGATGAACCCAGCTACCCCAAAAACAAGAAATACCTGAAAAAATGGAATGATGATGTCATCATTCCATTTTTCCAGGTATTTCTTGTTTTTGGGGTAGCGTGGTCCTTCAAAAGTATGCTGAGTGGGTACTCGTTGGATGCGGAATTTAATTCCACATCCAACGAGCTCTCCCGATCAAAATTTGAGTAAAAACACAGGGATATATGTCAAAAATACAAACAAAAAAGTAGTTTTTTTCTTTTCTTCCTCCAAAATAAATAAATATTATTTTATTATTTTAACTTTTATTTTATTAGTTCATTTTAGGAGGCCCATTTTGAGTTGAAATTTCCTCTAATGGAGAATATATCCCCTACTATTTCTATCAATATATCTCGCGATCCTGCAAAAATTGAGAACGTCTACATTGGGGTGGATTGTTCCCCTGATGAGATTAAGGAGTATACCAAGCTGTTCAAAGAGTTTCGTGACATCTTTGCTTGGTCATACAAGGAAATTATAGGTATCGACCCTCATATTGTCGAACATGAAATTAAAACCTATTCGAATGCGAATCCCGTTCGACAATGTTTGCGTGCAGTGAATCCCAGAAAAGCACCCGCGATTAAGGTTGAGATAGAGAAGTTGTTACAAGATGGTTTTATCGTTCTCATTCCCTTGACGAAGTGGGTTTCAAACCTAGTTCCGGTTGATAAGAAGCAGGGAGCGATCCATATATGCACCGATTTCCATGATTTAAATCCTCCTTGTCTTGAGGATAATTTTCCCACACCATTTATTGATCAAATTTTGGATGAGTGTATGGGAAGCGAGGTATTTTCCTTCATGGACAGCTTTTCTGGATATAATCAGATTCAGATCAAACCCGAGGATCAACACAAAACCACATTTATTTGTCCTTAGGGTACATTTGCATATTGGAAGATGCCTTTCGGTCTTAAAAACGCCGGAGCCACATTTCAGTGGTCTATGACCTTGATTTTTCATGATCTCAAAAAAATTATTGAAGTCTTTTTGGATGACCTTGCTGCTCATTCTCGACTGAGAGTGCATCATCCATACCATTTGAGATTAGTATTCGAAAGATGCCACCATTACTAGGTTAGGTAAAATCCTCATAAGTGCATCATTTGCATGAGGTCTAGTCGCTTGCTTGGGTTCATTATTTCTAGGGAGGGTATAAGGGTCAATCCCTTAAAGGTTGAGGCAATACTTCAATTGTCTCCCCAACGAAATATTAGACATCTTCAATGTTTGCAAGGCATGGAAAATTTCTTATGGAGATTCATGGTTAAATTTTCAAATTTGAATAAAGGCTTTATGCGTCTTTTAAAGAAGGACAGTACCTTTTGCTGGGATGAGTGAGCCAAGGAGTCCTTTGATGCTCTTAAGCGAGCCTTAGCATCGGCCGCCATGCTTAGTCCACCTGACTATAGCCGTGATTTTTTTATTTATGTGGCTGCATCCATGGAGATGATTGGTATGGTTTTGGTTCAGGAGGATGAGGAGCTCCATGAGCATGTCATATATTATTTGAGCTAGAACCCTATAGATGCAGAAATCTGTTATTCCCATGTTGAGAAACTTGCGAAACTTGTATATTATTGTACATCTTTTTGCACAGTTAGGTTTTCTTATGGTGATCCGGTTTGTTGATTAGCTTTCATTTCTTATGGCAGATGTCGATGGAGTCTTCTACTTACATAGGATTCGCTGATGGTGCTAGGCACCACACTCAAAACTTAGCTTTTGCTGCTTGGGTGATTTATACTCCTAAGGATTAGGTACTATCTTCAGGAGGCGTATGTTTACAGCCTTCTTCCAACAATGTGGCTGAATATAGTGCCTTTATCAAGTTTTTGCAGGATGCCATTTGACATGGTATTCTCTCTCTTGAGGTACATCTTGATTCGTAGTTAGTGGTTTCACAGCTTATTGGCTTGTATCATATTAGGGATATGACATTATTACGAAGATTCTTATGTGTGAGATTGCTATAACGACAATTTGAGAACATAACATACATACATGTTTCAAGAATTTTTAATCAAGTTGATGACTCATATGCTAACTATGTGTTAGATTGGCATTTGTTTCATAGACCATAATCATATCACAAAAATACATTTTTACACACATGTAAATAAATAAAATCGATCATCATAAAGTTTTTTCATTAAACATCCAAAATGTGATTTCATAATACATAAGTGTCATACTAAAAAAATGGGGCTTCCGAGCCACCAAAATATAATACATGGTAGTACAAAAATGAATCAGTCTCAGGTCTCTAAGCTTGTGGAGGAGGAGGGGGGTTCTGATCATGGTAGCACACCACAGCTCTAGTTAGTCATCGAAATAACTGAACCCATGCCCATGGTACACCAACCACCCGGTGCTGCATGGCCTCAGGCAAGTCCTTGACTTGCGCCATGGGTACCTTGTGTGTCAAGCGTACAAAGTTTGTGTGGATTCTTTGGAGCATCTGCTTTGCATCCACACCCATGATGTCATCTCCTCTTCCCCCCTGTCTATGATGAGAGAAACTGTCAGGCCACTGTGGTCCAACATTTGAATACACATGACAGATTGCCACTATGTGTCGTCACACCAAAACATGTCTTTTGAGTCAATATATCAAAAAACACAAAAAAAAATTCAAAAAACTTAAAAAGAGGGTTTGAGATTCATTACCTATATCACTGTATGCTGCTCCTAGTGGTAGTGGCATGTCTGGATCTCCCCGGAAATCTATCCCTGCATAGATATAGTCATCGATGGCAATGATCTGCCGCTGCCACCATGGAAATAAGTCATATGGGTAGGGGTTAGACACCTTACCTCCACCCACTCTGCGGATAGCATCTTCCCAACGTCGTTGGGACGGATCTCGAACCCTGTGTGGAGGAACGTCAACTCTAAGGATTAGCCCTAGTACACGCTCAAAGAAGAACATGCTCAGTATGCTGCCGAAACCGAAGTTTCTCACCCTACCCATATTGCAGTCACTGAGCTATTGCTTCATGTTACTCAATAGTGCAGTTCTCCATTCATAAACTGTGGGTCTCATGCACTCCACTGCATAGAATATCAATGGCCGCAAGGCCTGGTGGAGTGAAGCTAGACCATCTATCCTACTGAGTGCCAATAGTATGGCCTTTAGTCTGAGTACCTGGATGGAGTTTGTCAGGATTTGACTCCCAACCTTTTTCATGTCCGAAAAATAGTATACTGCAATGTACTCATCAATGGTGAGGCCACCTCTGGGCCCGTGAGAGCGTAGGTTCTCCTTGTCGAGATAATCCAGTGATAAAATATATGTCCTCCACCTCTATAGTGAGGGACATTTCGTCGATATAAAAATAATCTGAGACTGGATCCTATTAGTCTACTAGCATCCGCAAGAGTCTTGGTTTGGTCCTCAGGATGCCAAGACACCAAAACGTGTATAGCCCACATGCACATAGAGCTTGTTGAGCCATTAATTCACCCCAAACATCCTCTTCTACATCTCCATGTTCCCTCTCCCTCCATTCTAGAACCATCCTACACATTAAAAGTAGTTTTTGGTCATTATTTACCTTAAAAATCCTTGTACGTGGCCACATACGTGACTATTTGCAAAACAACCATATATGTACGCGGTTTTGGGAGGTTTTTCTGCGTATAGCCAGCCCTATACGTGGAAAAATCCTGGATATCTGCGTGGGCCAAATCGACTATTTTAGACTAGTCTAAAAATCAAAATTGACCATGGAAATTGAAATTTTTTTCATGAAAATGGAAGAGGAGGACATGAGGAGTTACCTAAAACAAACAGTGTCGAATTTCGCCGGACGAAGCTCCTGGAATTCGCGTTAGAAGTTTTGAGCTCAAATGGGTAAAAATTTCAAATGATATGGAATTTTTGAATATATTACTATTTATAGAATTTTTTTGAAATTTTTGCAATTTTCTACCCCCTTTCTATAGTTTTGCACTGTTTCTGATCATTTTGGACTAATATGATGATGTAGGAGTCCATTTTGAGCGCCGTTTTGACCGTGGTTTTGATCCATTTGTGTCGATTATAGGCATTATGTCTAAACTGGCACATAGGTTAGATTTCACATTCGTTTGCATTTTGCATGACCTTATGACCATTTCATTATAACCTCAGGTATGAACTCATTCTATCTTGTCACATAACCTTCTTGTTGTTTTTAGAAGTGACATGATGTGAATGGTAGAGCTTGACCATACATGGGTGCCCTAGTTAGCTCTTTTTTTGCATTTGGTGCTTATATCAACATGTTTCCTTTAGGGTGTGGGAGTCCTTTGTATAGTATTGCCATGTCTTTATGCAAGAGCCTCATACTCCTCTTGATATTTTGTTGGCCTTTTTCCCTAGGACTCCCTTATGTCAAGTTGTAATTGCATTATCATGAGTTTTTCCTACCTCATTGAGGCTTATGCCACCTTCCCTAACTTTGATTATCAGCTATATAGCCCGAGCTTGTCTCATGTCTAGCCACGCAGAGCCATTTTATATATCCTTTGTAGCTTGATTCCCCATTTTTACTAGGAGGGGACTTTCCCCCGAGTGTCGTTATCCTACACATGTGTCCTTGCATTGAGAATAGGTATGTTCTGCTATTTGGAACTAGTTTTTTTTCCCATTGACACTCGTCTCCTCCTAGTCTATAACTATAAAGCACTTTTATTATTTTTCAAGCTTTTCAAAATATTTGAAAAAGTCCAAAAAGATAAAAAAAACCAAAAAACCGGACAAGAAAAGATGTTATCTTGGCAACAGTCCAGTCGTGTCACCTTTGAACAGAGCACTGTATATCACATCCATTGGTTGGGTTAATAGTTTGACTTTAGGAGCTGTACTTGTTTCTCTGAGTTTATCTCCATCGACTGGTTAAGCTTCTAGTCCCTATGGAGCCTCTGTCGATGCCTCCTATGTCGCAGAGATGTCCCAATTTTTGTACATCGAGTCTATGCTGCCTACATTCAGTCATCATTCACCTTTATGCTCTTTTTCAAAGGAAGTTGAAACCTGAGTGGACCATTCCTCAGTTCTCTTGACTTTGCATGTCGGCCATTCCCGGTACTGATACTGGTTCATGCACATTATGATCAAGTCCTTCCAAATTACACATATTAGATGAGTACCTCATTTTGGATGATGGGGGATGCCTTAATTCCCTCCTTCTATCAGATTTCATCCCATCGACTTCATATCATTTATTCTGGGATAGGAATCTAGAGTCATTTTGAGTGCCTTGAGACTTGCAGTCATTAGTGGCAGGTTCTCTCACCATCAATAGTTTTGGGAATACATCAATGTACCCTAATCTATGGATCCTTTCAAGTGTTCAACCTCAACACATTTATTCACACTTGTTAGTTTGCACTCTAGTACCTTGATTCCCATTTTTGTGATTGGTGGGTGATCTCGCATCTGTTAACGGTATATATCAATGACCAGTAATCAGACGATGGACTACTATGTTCGACCTTGACACCTCTATTCACATAGTAGGACATGTACTCATAGCAGACTATGTAGAATGCCTTCCATATTAGTGGCATTTCAGATATGCTACCTCCTTGATTGTGCCAGTGTTGATGAGATTTCATCTCTCGTGACTTGATTCCAGTGTATGACAGATATCTTCAACCATTATGGAGATCTTGATCCGTGGTATATCTTCAGATTTCATGGAGATCATGATCCTTTGTATATCTTCATCATGGATATTCTGATCTATGTATATTGTACGTGGTGATGACCACACATGTCATATTTTGTATCATGCCTATTCATGGCCATTGTACTCTTATGTATCCGGGACTGCTATATGTACTTGCAGTTATGTGCAGAGTTTGATTATTGTATTATACTATTGGATGGCTGGTTCTTCCACCTGGTTCTTCATCACTCCACTTCTGGGATGGACTTATAATGTATTTCGTCCATCGTATCACCCCGCTGACCTCATACATTAGGGGGCATCTGTTACAACTGATTTTACCACACATGGTGGATCACACCTTTATGGTCTTCCCTGTCCCTCTACAGACTCTTTAGACCCCATGGACCATTTTTGTACCTTTTATGTTTCCAATATCATCCCTAAAAACATGCATTATTTTCCATACGTGACTTTTAAACCTATTCTCGCGTATGTACGTGGATATGACCCTAAAACATGCATACATCGGGATGTGTGCAAAAGGCCAAATAGTTTTGAGTTTTCCCTAATGTGAATCTGAGTCACTTGTCTCTTGGCCTTCCATATGCCTTGATATCACTCGGATTTGACCTTCATGATTACCCCATTGAAGCACTATATAAGGAACCGTTTGGATACATTGAAAGGGGAGGAATTGAAGAGAAAGAAAACTGTAGTCCATTGTTGCCGGAGCTTATACTTGAGTCTGCATCACTTTGTCACTTGGAGCACTTTGTATTATTCCCAAGATTGCCTTTTCTTGTGAGCTTGATATCGAGAGATGGAGGATTGAAGTGGTGGAGGCCCAGGTGGAGGACTCAGTTTCTATGACTCGCAGACATGCCGACAGAGGTTGTCACTATTGTAATCTCTGTTTTATATTAATAGAAATATATTTTCTTGTCCAATAATGTTTATTTAAATGAGTATTGAATCCATGGATTCTTTTAAATGCTTATATGTTATTGATTATATATGCTAGAGTAGGTCTAACACTATCATATAGAATGCTTGTCTTGTTTGCTGAATGTTGAGAGAGCAAGTTGCTAATACAAGCAAGAGTGGAAAAGCTCAATGGGGATCTACATCAATTGTCCAGAATAAGGTATGTTTCGAGATCCTTTTTGTGTTAGATATTTGGTTTCTCTTGCATATGGGAAAGGATTGATTTCTACGATTAATCTGTCTGTTGTGGTACCCCAAGCCATAGGAAGTTTTCTCTGTAACAATCCTTATTGAAGAACTATGTATATGGTACTAAACATGTTTTTTTTTGTTGGCAAAGTGGTGGAACCCCCCTTGACTAGTAGGGTTTCCATTGGCTAAAAAGCCATGAACCAGGGGCATCTAAGCCATCAAAATCACCCGGGGATCACACCCGGCCTAGACCGCACCAACCCTTAACATGGTTGAATTTTTTGGTATCTGACGAGATTAGAATCGGTGGCCTTTCAGCTTAGGGGGTGTCTTAACCATACCTCACCACCAACTGTTCTACATCTCGTGGATATATGATACTAAACACGTTATTGATTGTTCCTTGTTTCAAATGGAACATTAAAGGGGGTTTGTACTTGAACCCCTTCATATACTGGACAAGAGAGAGATGCAGCCCAGGAGGCACACCGTAGTCTAGTTTAAAGTGAAATGGAAGGAATTTGAATCCTATGAGGCTAGTTGGGATAACGAAGTCACAATGAGAGAGGATTACCCCAACTTATTTCATGATTTCATTCCTAGTCCCTATAACATCAAGGGTGGTGTTGTTCTAATCAGGGAGGGATGTAATATCCTGAATTTTGACCTAACACTTATGGGCATAAGTACCACCACATGTGATTTTTCTTTGATATATATATTTTGTATATTGGGCCTAAGACCCCACTGCACATGATTATGATGATTTTTTTGATATATTGGGTGTAAGACAATGCATATATTTTATTTTGTATGCGATTGCATGTGCTGGGCATAAACCCTGAAGCACATGATTGATGAAATGTTGTGTTGAGCACAAGATCTAGAGCACATGAGTGATTTGATGTTTGTGTTGAGCATGATCTCTAGAGAACATGAGTGATTTGATGTTTGTGTTAAGCGCAACCTCTGAAGCACATGAATGATTTGATGATTGTGTTGAGTGCAAGCTCTAAAGCACATGAGTATTTGATGTTTGTGTTGAGAGTTAGCTCTGGAGCACATGAGTTATGAAATTTTTGTGTTGAGTATAAAGCTCTGATGCACGTGAAAAGATAAGAATTGGAATTATTGGGCATAATCCCTGGAGCATTCCAAATTGAAGTTTAGCATAATCTATCGAACATCGAATCCTTGGAAATTGTATCCCTAGATGTATTATACAAGTACATCCTAGCATTAGTGTTGAGAGAGAGGATATGGAATCACACTAAGTGTAACTCCCTATTTTTAGCGTTGAGTGTGGGCTCTGAATAACACTAGGAGTTACTGAAAATTAATTGTGTTTAGTGAAAACGACTCTGATAAAACACCGACCTCATCTTACTTATTTTTAAGTTGATTAAATGAAAATTTCTATTTCTATTTCTCATCAAGCACTAAATAACTATGACGATATCCGAGGTAATCCAACATGAAAAAAGGTTTAGAGATTCCTAACTTAGTTGACCAACCCTACCCGAAGGCCTTAATAAAAGAAATGATTTTAAGCTAATGAAAGTACCATGTGATTAGGATCATGATATATGATAACTAAATTAAAGGTTAACAATGATATATGTATATATATATAGTTTATATATGTTATGAATAAAAGAGTAAGCATATGTAGTAATAATAGTAACTATAAATAATAAATAAAGAACCTATTTATTATTATCTACTAAAATAATTAATTAAATATTTAATACCTAAAAGAGTCAAAATGGGAACTAGTCTAAGAGTTCCTAACTTAAGTTAAATAAATATTAATTTCACATAAATTAAGTAAAAAATATTATTTCAAGAAAATAAATGATTCTTGATCTAACTGAAATTTAACTCTCCTTTTTCCTAAATATTTTCTATAAAGACCCAAGCCAAAGAAAGGCTTGGGGATCCCCAGTTTTCTATTCTATCTGATCATTATTCTCTTAAGAATTTTGGGAAATTTTTTTCCAAAAGAAAAGCAATTTGGTATAGAACTTGATATTTCAGATAGGTGAATCCTTACCTTTAGGAGCTCTAGACTACTTGCATGTTGGAACCATCTCGGGGGGATCTAGATTGAAACCAAGAACGATTCCGGGTCATGGTTGGGTGGAACGTGGTAGTTCCCAAGTTATTCGGTTGACAAATTTGAGGTCATAATTGTCTATGTTCTTATTAATTCTGTGTGCTTGAGTGTGCAGGGTTCTAGCCATTAAATAACTACAAATTGTAGGTATGTGGTTTTACCTTCTCTACAGTTCTTAAATATTTGATTAAAGTATGGTTTATAATTTTTAATGAAAATATGTAAATTGTATGTTTGCTTTAGTTAGGTTTTCCTTTTGTTTACAGAGCCTTAAATCCTGAACTATTTCTATATAAACTTTAGGAATAGATGTCATGCTACATGTTGATTTATTTTCTTAAACATTAAACTCATCCATTATTACCTAACTAGGAAAATATAGTTTATATATTCTTTTAGTATTGTTTTAAATTGTCAAACCTGCATATCTTAGATTTTAAAACTTTAGTTATTCAAATAAACTAGCTATTGAAATTCCAATCAAACTTTAAATGTAAAGTAAACTAGAGAATTCACTAAAATAAACTATTTATAAATTTTTTAACATACAGACTAGTGATCTAATCGCTGAGCTCTTAAAATTAAAACTATGTTCAAAACATTTTAAATAAGTAATAAACTACAAACTAAAAGAAACAAACTAACCATAGCTCAAATATCTTAAAACCATTAAAATCAAATTCTCAACCATTAGAGGAATTTTGGGGTCTAAAATGGGCCTCCTAAGGAAAATAATAAAATAATAGTTAAAATAATAAAATAATAGTTAAAATAATAAAATAATATTGATTAATTTTGGAGGAAGAAAGAAAAAAACTACTTTTTGTGTTCGTATTTTCGGCATATCTCCCTGTGTTTTTACTCAAATTTCGATCGGGAGAGCTCATTGGATGCGGAATTTGATTCCGCATCCAACGAGTACCCACACTGCATACTTTTGATGGACCCCGCTACCCCAAAAACAAGAAATTCCTGGAAAAACGTGATGATGATGTCATCATCACGTTTTTCCAGGAATTTATTGTTTTTGGGGTAGAGGGGTCCATCAAAAGTATGCAGTGTGGGTACTCGTTGGATGCGGAATCAAATTCCGCATCCAACGAGCTCTTCCGATCGAAATTTGAGTAAAAACACAATGAGATATGTCGAAAATACGAACAAAAAAAGTAATTTTTTTTTAATGACAAATATGTCAATTCAACCATTATGGTTGACTTATTTTATTGAAATTCTATTGGTTCTTGAATTCCAACTCACAAAAACTTATTTTGGCACGTTTTCTTATAAGGCCCATTTTAGACCCCAAATTTCCTCTAATGATAAATTCAAAACACTGGAAGATTTCATATTGCCAGCGAGTATGCTTTTGTTTCCACATTTTAATTAAAACATAAACATCATATCCTATCACAAAATAAACATCTAATTAAACACTAAAATCCATGCTATGAAACATAAAAACTGCTAAGTATTATTAACCCATCCCAGCCATCGAAGCCTATCTAGGTTTGGCTGCGGGATTTCACATATTTCATTTCAAATATTTTAAACCAGCTTATCCATCAAAACTCGCAAAGGTTTGGATGTAGGTCGTTACATGTTTTCATATCGGAAACTAAAATGATAAACAACGAATTAAACTAACTAATTACATAAACAAAATTATTAAGACAGATTCATTCCCTGTGCATCGTGCTAGTGGAATCTCGTTAATAAAACCATAATATCACATTAACGAAACCAATAATCATGTTCTTACACCTATTTTCATTTTAATCGAAACGCATCCATGATCGAATCCTATGAGAATCCCAAACCAAACCTAAGAAAGTGACAAGTCTGATTCCTTAAGCATCCCAGGATCGAATCCTGTATGCTCCATTAACCAAACAAAATGCCACAATTTATACATTAAGGGTTTTTCCTCTCAAGATGCCGGAAGGGACTTCAATATATCCAATAGTTTAAACAAAACAGGGCTACGCTCATTACATCCATTGCACATTCACATTATAAATACATAAACACAAGCTTCATATCCACTCCAAGGCGCGATCCAAGCTTCACACTTACAGCCGTAAGGTAAGACCCAGCCACAATAATTAATATATAACCACACAGTACCACCATAAGCATACATTTAATAAAACATGCCTTCAAGCTATCCATGGTGCCATTGCAAGCAATGACACTGTAATTAACAATAAACACCATAAAGATAAATAGATATCTTCCATTAAAATTTAACAAAACCCATTAAAAATAGTTGGAAAATGATACATAGAGTCAAGCCAAGATTCAGACAGTCAAGGTCTTATTTCCCAAACGTTTACGTACGGCAGGGCCATGGAGAAGACTACATAGTCGCATACCTTGGTTACACAACAACTATCAAACCCCAACCAACAAAGCAACACAGTGATGCGTTTTCCCACCCAAATTTTGAAAAATCTGTCAAAATAAACACACAGTAGTAAGGGCCTTGCCAATTTTGGGGCTTACCCGTAGATTAGTTGTGCAGGAAACCTATGGCACCACCATCAAGCCACAAAAGAGGAACTCATTATCAGCTGCACAAACCAACACAAATGCTATCAGGAGTATGCAAGCAAAAATCATAATCAAACCAAAAACATTACATTGTAAAGACCAATGACCTTGCTTACCTTATGAGAGAGTGGGAAGGCTGTTAAGTTGTGCATCATGGCATCCGGGAGCATGAGACCACCAAAACCAACAAAATACCAAATGAAACAAATTCCAACCCTACCCAGTGCTTGAGGCATTCTTCCTATGCTTCCCAATAAGCATTTAATTCACCACCCTCTCCACCACTAATCAATCAAATCAAAAACCCATAACTCTATAGCTTGTTCGCATTGTTGTTCCATAGTTCACCACCCACCAACATTTAAATCTTAAAACCCTCTAATGTAATGCTAATACAAGTTTCGATGGAATATGGAATATGCCATAACCATAAACCCTTTTACCATGTAGTTTCCAAATTATATATTACAAAGTAATTAAGGTTTCGAACCTTATAATTAATGTGTACCATAAATTATAAACATGCATAAAATTAATCTCTTATGAACCTCATTTAGATAGGACTTAGGTATAATTAGGCCTAGGAATTTAGTCCTCTTTTCACCCAACTATGAACAGGAAGAGTGTAGTATATATTTAGTGTTGTAGATGTAGGATGTTCTTATTTTCCACGGTCATAGACAGAGGCCACTGACGAAATAACTTGCACAAGAGTAGGAGCCTGCATTAGTTCATGACGGACTAAGTAATCCCCTTGGCAATAGGAATCCTTACCTTTCCAAGTGGTCCCTCAAGGGATAAAAACCCCGCCACTCCACCCCTTGACATACAAAGCAAAGTCAGCCTCTTATGAAGAAAACCATAAACGAACTTAAAAGACATAAGATAAAAGTAAAATGTAACATAATGTAAGTGTCGACAAATATCTGCAACTAGTAGACATGAAGAGTAACCATACAAACAAGTCTAAGTAATAGACTCACCATCACATAAACACATTATCATTAGACAGGAAAACACATAGAGGGAAAAGAACTTATGACACTTAGGTTCATTATACAACCAAGTTTTATTCCACAGAAGTTTTAAACAATGTCCTTGAATTGTAGTATTTTATTATGCTACAATTTTTTTCTTTCCGAATTTTAGAGAAATTACAAAATCATTGTAATTATATCATTTGTAACCATTTTCTATATAAATAGGTGGAAATTCATTCATACCACATGTGTTATGGGATGTATTGTAATCCAAATCTCTTGGTATATAAGAGAGGTGAAGGAGACCCTTTTGGGTATGTGTCATTTGTAGTTCATCACACATCACATGTTGTGTATGTACAAACATGATTGTGACATGATTGAGTGACGGATCTTGATGCGGTGCATATGTGAGGATGTGATGTAATATTGAAGATCTATTTTTCAAAACAATGGAATATGCAACCTTTCTCGTGGACGTATCCCATATTGGGTGAACCACATATATTGGTGTTCTCTTTTCTCCAATTTAATTTCATGTTTTATGTTGCTTGATATATAGAATGATAAATTAGTAATGCTTTCCATATTTTATATTGTGTTATGATATTATTTCATATGTTCACATTATTCTAACAATGATGACATGGGTTGTTGGGAATCCTCAAACCATACTTCTAAAACTTGGAACATGCCATCACAATCTTTAAGAAGATGGGCACCCTTGCAAAGTGTACAAGAGAACTTAGGCTTACAAGGTGTTTTTGTGAGAAATCAACACTCTCAACACTATGAGGAGTAGCTGGTTGAGATTTGATTTCTCAATTTTCTTTCTTCTTTTTAATTTTCCTTTCTTCTTATTACTATCCAAACAAGTTATACAACTTGACGAGAGCCCGACATTGTTCTCTTTTTTTGGAGGGTTAATTTTTGTAGCTGTTTTTACCTCAGTTTTGAAAAGTATGTATACTAGTAGCACCTGTTTTCATTTTGATCATTTTTTTGTGATTTTGAAAATTCTTGGTCATAAAAACAGATTAATTTTTATTTACAAATGCGTTTTTTGAAATTTTACAAAAATAATACACTTAGTATTAGTTGTAATGAAAAATATTTACATTTTTTACTTTTCTTTTTACATTTAGAAGTTAGACAAGACAAAAAACAATATATACATTTTGGGAGTTTTTCATTAATTTTTTCTTTAAATAAATCAATTTTTGGGGCTAATTTGTAAAATGATGAAAAAATAATGACAATTCAAACTATTTTTAAGGTATTTTCAGCTATTTAAACGTATTTTGATTTATTTTTTTGTATAAAAACGATATTTTTTAACATTATTTTTCATAAAGTGATGATTCTCATAAACTTAACAAAAATTATACCATGCCTGTGTAATTAACATATTAAGAGCATAATATTTAATCCCCAAAAAATATTAAAGTAAAAACATTATAAAAAATATCGTATCAAAAGATTGTGAAATTTGACTTTTTCCTCAACAATATAAAACTAATCAAGAATATCAAAAACTCCTTTTTAACAATCGATATACTTACATTTTGTTTTTTTAAAAATTTAGAGTCACTTGAAAAAGTCATGTGAAAACATTTAATTATCATAAAAGAATAAAAATTATATATTATAATAATAATAACATATGAAAAAATATATAAATTTTAAACAAAAAGATGTGAAAAATATATATAAGTTTTACACAAATACAAATTAACAAAATAATAAAGAAATTTTAAATAGTATTTCTCCCTTAAGAACTTCCTCTTCCTCCTCATTGTTTATATATTGCTTATACAAAATCCACAAAGCCTTTTAAGATTTAGTTTTTGCTTATGTTTTTTGTTTTGTTTTTAAGATATTTTGTTATACTAACATATTATTTGTTTTTTTAATATTGTTTCATATTTGATGTTTTTTTATAGTTTAAGTTTTATATTTTATAATTTATATTGTAATATTCTTTTAAAATATTACAAAAAAATATCGTATCAAAAAATTGCGAAATTTGGTATTTTCCTCAACAAGATAAAACTAATAAAAAATACTAAAAACTCATTTTTAATAATCTATATACTTAAATTTTTTTAAAATTTACAATAAGTTGAAAAAACATATCAAAACATTTAATCATTATAAAAAGAATAAAGAAAAAATATAATAATAATAATAACAACATAAGTTAAAAAAAAACACATAAAATATATATATATAACTTTTAACCAAAACCATGTGAACAATATATATAAGTTTTAAACAAAGACACATTAACAAAAGAATAAATAAATTTTATATAGTATAAAAGGGGTTCCTAAAATAAACCCATTTAAGGACTTCTTCACCCCTTATATATATTGCTTATACAAAAGCCACAAAATCTTTTAAGATTTGTTTTTTTCAATTTTTTTATTTGGTTTTTAATATATTTTATTATAGTAACATTATTTTCTATTTTTAATATTGTTTCATATTTTATGTTGTTTTATAGTTTAAGTTTTATATTTTATAATTTATATTGTCTCATATATATATTAAAATATTATAAAAAATATAGTATAAAAAAATTTCAAAATTTGGCATTTTCTCGAAGAACATAAAACTAATCATGTATATCAAAAACTTTTTTTTAATAATCCATATATTTACATTTTTCTTTTTAATTTAGAATAAGTTAAAAAACAATGTGAAAACATTTAAACATCATAAAATGGATAAATGAAATGTATAATAATAATAAAAATATAAGTTAAAAAAACATATGAAAAAATATATAACTTTTAAACAAAACCATGTTAAATATATATATAGGTTTTAAACAAATGCATATTAACAAAATAATTTTAAAAGTTTAAATAGTATTAAGGGGTGGTGCTATTCCGAGAATCGCATCCCTCAAGAACTTCTTCACCGATTATATATATTCGTTATACAAAAGCCACAAAAGCTTTTAAGTTTTTTTTATTTTCTTTAGTTTTTAAAATATTTGTTATACTAACATATTATTGGGTATTTTTAATATTGTTTCATATTTTATGTATATCATAAAGGGAAGACGACACATTTGGCGATTAAGGTGAATGATCAACATGATGTTGATGCTCTTATGATGGAGAGTTGGAATTTGAAACAATCGATGAACTTGGGATAACCAAACTAGAGAATAACCATACAGGTAATCCTATAGTCGCTCCAAGAAGACTTAGCGTAGCCATGAGAGGAGTACAAACATTTCCAAATGAAGGAATAAAAAAGGTTCCCTTGAGAAAGGGTCACTTTGTTGCTAGTTCCAGAAGGCATAGCCATAATTACGTAACAAAAATATCTCTTTCTCCAATACTTTTTAACTGTACATTAAAGAAGATCTACTCATTCTAAAGCAAAAAGAAAATGTGTGAAAGGAGTGGATAAAAGGTCACGATCCTCACAGGAATGTAAAACCATCACAACTCGCTATATACTGCAGGGTCCAACAATAAAATGCGACAAGGAGGATTAGGACCGTACCCTTTTCTGAATACCTGACTACCAGGACGATACGTTCGTAGTAGTCTCCTCGAATGTTTTTCTTGGTGATTGCAATGATAGGATGACCAAATGGATTTTCTCAAATGGTTTCTGGATCCCTAATGGTGTCTCTCAATATACACAAAGTACGTGGGAGATCAAATCCGTGTTAGTTTTTTCTAATGCACAACCCTTCGAAAGGGGCCTTCTGATACACTACTGAGTATGCGCAGAACCTTTTGATATACCTCAAAGGTACATGAAAAGTCACTCAATATACCGATTGGTACGTAGAAGAACCACACAATCCCTAGGATGTGGTGTAGGAAAATAAATAATAACTCCTATGTTTATATACGACGGAACATGTCTCTAACATATCACACACTTCTTTCTAAGAATGTTAACCTAATTAGTGCTTATTTTATCTAAAACGGTTAAGTAGACATGTGGAGTGAATATTGACTCAGAAACCATGCAAGGATGAGATGCAAATATTACACTCTTTATTTTAATGGATTCCCTACTTATGAGATAGTAAGAGGATCTTTCCAAAATGTATAAATTGAATAACATACACTGAAACTCGAAAGTATAATTATGTTTCCTATGTTTATAACAAAAGTGAAAAAAAGGTCTCTAGGAAGAAAAAGATCTCAATAATTTTTCCAAGCAAGAACTAAAGCAAAGAGTCTTTATAGATCATGAAACTTGAAATATTTTTCTCTTTTATATAAAACTAATATTAACAAAAGAAAAATCTAAAGTAAACTAAAACAAGAACAAATCATTTTTTGATTTTCAAGTATTTTCCATCTAATAAATAAGATCAAATTATAGCTTTCTCTTTGAAATTTTAAAGAAATGAAAGATCTATTTTCCTCTTATGCAAAGATATAAAGAAACAAAAAGAAATCCCAATACAAGAGAACTCAAGACAAACTCAACACATGCATACTAAAATGAGATGCAAATTTTATAATTATAATGACATACAATCCACAAGAAAGAGAAAAAGGCAAAGAAATAAATGTGAAATTCAATGCAAGAAAAAAAAGTCTTCTTTGAATGCAAAGAGAATATAATTCAAAGAGACTGCACTTCATTTCACTTAAAAATGAAGCTAAAAACACCCCCAAAATCAATTAAAAAGGGTAATTGAGTACCTACCTCGACGCACCCAAAAGGGAAGAACCAGGGTGTCGTATAGTGATCGACGCACTCTGTCTATCTGTAGAAGGTGTTAGCGGCACTTTTTGACTTTGGGAAGAAGGCGTTAGTAGTGGTAGATAAAATTTGGAAACTGGCATCAGTAGGGGCTTGACGCTCTGTCAAGCACACCTAAGTGCGTTGGCGGATCTAGAGAACAATAAAGCCAAATATTCTTTAGGATAACTCAATGTGGATCAAACTGGAATTATGGTATGTAAACATACAACTTAGAGAAGGAAAATAGGAGTGTAGTAAGGTGGATTTCTCACCATAAATATTTAAATGGGTAAGAAAAACTTTCACAAGCTTGTAATTAAAAGTGACATAGAAAATTCACATATATTATTGGATCGAGCTCCCCAGTATGGTCACGAATTTAGTTACCTAGAATATTTCAATCTGTGTGAACACAATTTGTTCCCTAGCATGTATTGGGAAGATATAGAACAAAAGGACACAATGATGTATCCTCTCGATAGATGACTGAACTACTTGAATGCTAAGCTCTCCTTACCTTGAGTTTTCCTTGATTTGTATATCCTTATGCGGACGGTTGTGCTTACAAAGATAAAAAAAACAAGAAAAAATATGAGACCAACAAAGGCAATTAAGTAATCTATACTAATGATTAAGGAAACTAGTAATAAAAAATCCATATCAACACGAACCATGCTAATGGGAAAGGGAAACATGTTTGTATTAGAAAATGAGAAAAGAAAGAGACAATGAAATCCTTGATGTTGAAGATTTTCTTTTACAAAATATTTTGACTCACTCTCATACACACACTACAAAATATGCAACATCTCACTCATAACCACTCTCTCTTTGCCTCCTATACAAGACTTGAATCCAATAACATAAAGGAGCTATGTTGGTCTCCTCTTCACATGGTCCGAGTAGCTTTCTTTTGTAGGCCAAAGAAATCCCAAATGGGTTGATATATTTTGGGAGGAAGGTAGGGAATGATCCATATGGGATAGTATCTCAAGTGCCACATATCCCAAGTAGTTAGGATAATCCTCCATGAGATATTTCACCTAGAAGGTTCTCGAATCTTCTCTTTTTTCCCCTTTTGGACTGCTGACACTCTCTACAAATGGGTTAAGTGCATCGAATCTCCTTGTGATCAGGATACAAGTGCCATCAACACACTCTGTCAATGGAAAAGAGGCATCAGTCCTTTCTAACACTCTGTGCCAAGAGGAAAGGTGTGTCAAAATTCCTAGAATTGAGCAACAAAATCCCTAGAAGATGATTTGGCCATGGTACTTTAAGGGATCAAGCATTAAGACAGTTTTTGGATGTAACAGTCATCTTGGACACTTTTATTTTCATCATTGCATTCTTCTATGGCTTTAATTTTTTTTATAATTGTTGTTAACAATGACTTCAGTTTAACCGTATTTTGTGTTTTATTATTATTACAATCTACATCGTTGTCAATTTATTTACAATTGATATTGACATTGTGATTTTCAATATCATATTAATCTTTCATATCGTTGTCTTATACCTCTTTTATTTCATCTTCTTTGTTATTTTCTTCCTTAACAAGTCATTGTTCTGGAGTTTCACTAGACAATTTTATAGATTTTCAGGTTGCATATTAATGTGCCTTACTTCTTTACCTTATAAGAAGTTGCATTGAAATTTTGGTAGATGTACATATTTTAACTAAGTATAATATTTTGAGGTTTGTATATGGGGTGTCTTTTGTTATCCCTCATGGAGTCGAGTGGCATGAATCTTTTGTGAGAAGGAATATAAGGAGGCGTTCGTCATGGCCTCCTTTCGCTTCTGGTTGAAGTAGCGACTTCAGACTCTTCCCTACTTGAATATTTAGGATGTGTCATCATACCTTGTTCCTCTTTAATTAGGAACTTGGGAATCACAGTTGCTTCTTCTGTTGTGTGTGCAAATGTAGTTTCCAGATTTCCCTTGCTTGATACTTTGGATATCGTAACCACTTCTTCATAACTTTCTATCAACCTCATCTCAGTTTGAACAAGACATTCTTCGGGGTCTAATATTACTACAAGTTCATCCTTGATTTCCATTGTGTCACTCATTTCTTCTTGGTTGATTTCTTGTGTATTTTCATTTTTGTTTTCTATTTCACATTCTTGCTTCAAATAATTTTTTATCATTTCAAGGTCTACTACATATTTTTGCCACATTTTGTTTACTTCCTTGATTCCTTCAAAAATTGTATCACATGATGATGACATTTATATTTTCTAAGTCTTTGATATTTTGAAAAAAAATTAATAATAAATAATATTAATTAATTAATTAATATTTTTATTATCGTCATTGTTTCTATAAACTATATATATAGTTTAATATATAGTTTTTTTTGATATTTTGAAATGTTATAATAATAATTTTTTATCATTTCAAGGTCTGCTACATATTTTTGCCACATTTTGTTTACTTTCTTGATTCCTTCAAAAATTGTATCACATGATGATGACATTTATATTTTCTAAGTCTTTGATATTTTGAAAAAAAAAATAATAATAAATAATATTAATTAATTAATTAATATTTTTATTATCGTCATTGTTTCTATAAACTATATATATAGTTTAATATATAGTTTTTTTTGATATTTTGAAATGTTATAATAATAATTTTATTATTATAATTTTTTTTTAAATACTGAGATTTAGGGTTTAAGACAAAGAGTAATGGTATGGAGGAGGAGTAAAGTGGTAACGGGTTGAAAAGGTGTAATGGTATAGATGAATTTATGGTTTTAAATTTATAATAATTATAATAATAATAATTATTGATAATAATAATATTATAATAATGATATTCTTATTATATAGGTTTTTATTTTAGGTAGGGGGATTATAATATTAAAATAATAATTATTGTCAATAATAATGATATATTTTTTAATGTTTATATTGTTTTGGATGGAAATATGGAGATGGGACATCTTTGCAAAGAGAGTTTGGACATGAGAGAATTAGAAAATAAAACCATGGGATAGTTTTATAAAACCATTGTCTCATTCAATAAAACCATGAACTATTTTGTTGATTTTTTTTTTTAATTTTTACTTTATTTGATTTATGTTTCTTTATTTTTCCTTTTTCCCTTTTTCCTTCTTATTTTTCTTTTTTCTTCTCTCCCTCGAGGAGCTTCCTTTATTTCTTCAAATATTTAGTAATTGAATGGAAGCACTAGCTTGTAATTTTTTTATTCACCCAGGAAAAAGTTTTTTGACAATAGGTCAAGGGAAAAATTATTGAGCGATGGAATATGGAGGAGAGAGATTGTGAGAGAAAATGTACTGACCATGTAGATATGGAGAATGAAAAAAAGTTAAAATGTTTTTCCTGAGGAAGAATACGAGAGTGTGTAGAGAGCTGAGCCTATAGCTATGATACCACTTGTAAGGTAACACCTTACATATTTATCTTATTAGATAAATAAATCTATTTTTATAATTGAATTGATGATTTTTACAATGCAATGGTCAAATGTTTTATATGACCATAAGTCAAATATTTGTGTCTTCTCATTAGGAGACACGACATCTTAATAATTAGATAATTAATCTGTAAACTAGTAATTAATGATTTTTTAATAAATGTAATATACGTTTGGTATATTACATGTTGCAAATGCATGTTATTTATTTAAATAAACTAGGTAAATGGAGGACTATTTTCATTTAGTAGAATTTGCTTATAATAATGGATATTAGGTTACATAAAAATGAGTCAATTTGAAGTATTGTATGGTAAAAAATGTCACAATCCGGTGTCTTAGGCTAACCCTTTTGATAGGATTATTCTAGGACCTGATATGTTACATGAGCTGGAAAAAATAGTGAAGGAAGTGAAATAAAATATCTTTCCCAAGATCGACAGATGAATTTCGCATATTTAAAAAGAACTCCAAGAGAGTTCAATGTTGGAGATCATTTGTACCTAAAGGTAAACCAAAGAAAAGTACATTGACCTTAGGAAGGTGCTCCAAGATGGCACCCAGGTATTGTGGGCCTTTTGAAGTGTTATCTAAGATAGGGATGGTGGCCTATCATCTTGCACTTCCTCCTACTATAAAAGTACATGATGTATAATTTCATGTTTCTTTGTTAAAAAAATATGTACATGATGCTACTCATATAATTTATTGAAACATGATTGAGGTAGAACCCGAGGGTGAATTCCATACCAAACATTTTTGCATCCTTGACAGGAAGGAACGTATACTATGGAATCGATCCATCATTCAAATAAAAGTGCAATGGAAGCACTTCATCCCTGAGGAGGCAACATGCGAAATGGAGGATAAAATGCAGTAATAATATCCCTCCATGTCCTAGAATGAGAAAGAGAGATCAGGATAAAAGAAGACCGAGGACAATGTTGAGAATAAGGTGGGGAGAAATGTGATACCCCATGACATTATTATTTTATTTATGATTTTGAGAAAGTATTTTCAAAAAAATATTTATTTTTTGGTATTAGTTATGTGGAAACTAAAAATAACTCACATAAGATGTGAGAGCTACTTTTCACAACAAATATTATTTTTTATTATTAATAAAAAAGGAAAAGAAAAGGACACTTGAAGAATTAAATTAAATGATGGGACACCACCATGAGACACAAAGAACATGTGTAAACAAGAAAGGAATATTTACCAATCAAATCCAATATAAACCTCAACGACCAAAGAAGATTCTAAATCATAGGTATCGAAGGATTGATTGACATTTTATTGGGGATGGAATAAGACCTCCTAAAAATATATTTATATTGGTGCATTGGGATAACATAGTACGTCATGTTGTGCATGGAGAAAATTTATTGTGAGTACATGTGTTGAGTGTTTCTCTCTTTCATAAGTCCATCATTGAGCTTGTTATGGATTCTGAGATAGAGTGTTGCATGGAATATTTGCTCAACGTTATAATGTGTGTTGGGGAAAACTATTAAGAGATTAATAAATTATCCAACGATTTAATTGTCAACATGGGGAGATCGTAAACTTGTGAGGTACACGAAAAATATATGCAGGGTCAGACTAACACTAGCTTAATCTAATATTCCATGCGACTAAAGTTGAAAACACATGCACTTGAAATCTAAGAAAACATGTGACTAATCTAAGAAAACACATGCGACTGAAATCTAAGAAAACATGCAACTAATCTAAGAAAACACATTCAATTGAAATTGAACCTAGTTTATGAAAGCATGAAATTGCTTGAAAATAAATCTAATGCATAAATTAAACTTTGTAAAGGAAGTGTTAAATCGCCAAACACATGTGACAAATCATAAGTAACAAATGAAAAATGATAAAAAATTCAAAATAACAAATCTATTATGGAGAAATCAAAAGATTTATTCTAAAATATCAAATCCATGACTAACTCTAAAAAATATAACTATTTCTCTATTTCTCTATTTCTAAAGAGGCCTCCACCACTTCCAAATGAAGAGAGATAACTCTTATTTATACATGGGTTGATTTGAAAAGAGGATAAATGTATATCCACTTTTCTCTCAACCTATTTTCCATAATTACAAAATATTTATTGCTTCAAATCCTCATAAATCCTTAATATCCTTGAAGATAAATTCCATCCATATCTTCGTGATTTTCCTCCTTTGAATATGCTTGAATAATTATCTTCAAATCTTGTCCAAATATCCACATGTTGGAGAAAATATTTCATAGGATTGAATAACTCTTTTGTTGAAAACTTCACATATTCCTACTATGAAAATTGAGTTGAAGTAATATGAGGACCAAGGAACAACTTATAAAAGATTCAAGGATTAATTACACAGAAGAAATAACATGAAAACACTGCAATTAGGAGATGCAACTATAAAATTGTTATGATTAATTAAAAGTAAATATACAATGCCATACACTGGAATGAATAGCCAGACAATTCGAATTCCAAAGAGGTAATTTGAATTGCACACATGAGAGTGGCTTAGCTGTTAGTTGGCCAGACTAAACACATCAATTAACCACTAATCACAACCATAATTGTCTCTAATTGAATCAGAGGTAGTTATGACCGAGTCTAACTAAATAGAACACAACTGCATGTCAATCAGTAGGTGAGGGTGCATGTTTGTCTTCAGTTAGCTAATATCAAGTGAACTAAACTCAACTAGGTCACCAGAAGATCATGAGGTTGCTTCATATACCTTGATACAACATTCACGACATAACAAATGTAAAGCCTTGAATCTGTCAAGTAAAGAAGGTTTATGATCAACTGACGGTATAGAGTAGAATCCAACTATGGAGTTTCTTTTCCCTCTTCAAGATTGATTCATGAGAGAAAGGGAAATGGTACAGCCTTATAATCAGCCATGTTAAACTTAATTAACAGGTCTGAAACATATTTTGATTATGTCACCATTATCCCATCAAAGTCTTGAGTGTTTTCTATCTCGAGAAACTATCTCAGCACACCTACATCACTCATCTCAAAAGCATCATGTAAAGTATTTTTTATGAAAGCAATCGAAGCAAGTGTGATTCCTGTGATTAAAAGATAATTCACATACATAACTATGATAAGAAAATTACCTTCATACTTCTGCAAGTACACATTTGGATCAGACTTACATCTTTCAAATTTTTGTGAGAGTAAGAAGGAATCGATTTTGGTGTATGGAGATCTTGGGGTCTATCTCAATCCATATACGAATTTCCTCAACTTACAAACCAATGATGGATCTGATGTATAACATTCAGGATTCTTCATGGGTGATTCCATGAAGGTGGGTAACACTTTTTGGCCAAATTTGGTGATGAAAACATGATTTTTACTCATGTGATAGATAGAATCCCTCGAAACGCATATATGCCATGTGAATTTTGACTTGTAGTAAAAAACCAATTGTAGAATATTATGTTGGCTTCCCAATGATATTTTTTTGAAAATATTCCGATGTCATTTAAATGCGAAGTTAATAAGTGCCTTGTGTCCTACCCCAATAATTAAATATTAAATTAATATATATATATATATATATATGAGAATGATCTACACAAAATGCACTGTGATCTACATACTTTTTTGTTAATTTATTTTGTAATATACAATTATTGATTATTTTTCGAAAGTGACCAGATCTAATTTCGACATCATTTTATACACATGTGTGTCCATCCAAATTTTTTTTCACTATTTTCAAAAATTGAAAAAAAAAGATACCCTTTTGAAGAGGACACGTCGATGTCTGGGCTGTGCATTTTTAAGAAATTTTTGGAAGTGCATTTTTTACCGTGCGGATTTTAAGTTTGAGTTGCTTCAAAGTTGTTGTGAGGTTTTCTAAGTGTAATTTTTAGAATGAATTAAAACAAAACCCATATGAATGCAAAAATGGATGCATGATACCTCAATGGATAGAAGATTCGGTTATGAATCTATCAGTACAAAGTCCACTCGGGTTAGACGATTCGGTTAGAAACCTATCGGGTTTACACCCCTTGAAGACACAGAGAAACATTGATTTATCTATAAGAGAGATAATTCTCTGTTTTTTAGGCCTTTGATCGAGGTATTCAAATCCCATGATCAAGGTTTTAACAACATCTCGATTGAGGGTTTATTAAACCCATGATCAAGGGTCTAATAAACCCTCGATCGATCTACCATTAAAACCTTGATCAAGGTAGTTCTAAAACCATCGATCAACCTACGACCTTGATCAAGGTCCCGTTTTTGTTAAAATCCTACAAAAATGCCTAGGAATAAACTTAGGCATTGATGGCATTGATTCCATTCCAACTATCTTCCCAATCTCATTTCCCACCTGAATTCCTAAAGGAATTCTATATAAACATCAAACATCAAACATCAAATATAAACATGTTACTAATTTTATCCTTCACAATTGACTAACCTATTTGAAACAATGTTTGTGTTCTAATGCAAATTTAGTAATGTGTATTGTGTTTACATATTGTTGCAGGTATGAATTTGGATTGTTGATCAATTACAATGGGAAGAAATAAATGTCGAAGTAAAATATTTACTAGGAATCAAAGGAACACCGAAGAAATAAGAGAGAAATATAGAGAAAGAAAGAGGGAAAAAAGAGCAATCTTGAGAGGAGAAGAAGTTGCAAATCAACCTATGACGGAAGAATCAAATTCCATTGCTAACAATATTGGCATGATTTAAAAGTTATGTAAATTCATATTCATATATATAATTTCATTTTCATAGTGATCTCGTTCATATAATTTCATATTCATATAATTTCATATTGCATATTCATATAATTTCATATTGCATATTCATATATTCAATTTCATAGTGTTCTAGTTCATAATACATACATACATACATATGTATGTATGTATGTATGTATGTATGTATACACACACATACACATGTTAAATTGTTTAGAATATAAATATAATTTTGTAATTGTAATTTTGTAATTAATTCATAAAATTATATACATTGTATGTGCATGTATATATACAACCTTCTAAATCCACTTATGTACATGTGAAAGAATGGTATGTGTCGTGAAATAATTGAAAAAAATGTTTAACCACTACACTAAATTACATATATACAAAGTAAGTGTATTATAGTATGAGTAGTTCTAGTTGTGCAATGAAATTATAGAATGGTTGATGAATATATATAATTATAGTGCATAATATTCTAGCATAATATCTAGTTCTAAATGAATGTGCATATATCCATTAGCCTCACATAACCTCACATACAAATGAATTTTATAATTTGATGATATAGCCTTACATGTAAATGAATTATAATTTGATAATATAGCCTCACTGTATATATAATTTTTATGTTAAAAATTACAAAGGTTGTTCTCAATGGAAGTTGATTGCACCATCATAGGTTCACTTGCATCTTCTCCTCTTAACATTGCACTTATTTTCCTCATCCTTTCTATAGCTTTATCTCTCATTTCAACCATTTTAATATGATTTTAATTTCATATTCATATATTCATTTTCATAGTGTTCAAATTACAATTACATTACATTATGATAATGATGATAACTGCATTACAATTACATTACAATTACAATTATGACCACATTACAATTACAATTACAATTACGACCACATTACAATTACAATTACAATTACATTACATTATGATAATGATGATAACTACATTACAATTACATTATGTAATATCCCGAATTTTGACTCAAAAATTATGGGCATAAGCCCCATTGATTATGATGTTACTTTGATGTTTAATTGGTATATTGGGTGTAATACCCCATTGCATATGAACATGATGATTTTTTGATATATTGGGTGTAATCCAATTGCATATGTTATATATATGTTGGGTGTGGACCTTGAAGCACATAATTGATGAGATGTTTTGTGTTGAGTGAGGAGCTTTGGAGCACATGGGTATTTGATGTTTTGTGTTGAGCAAGAAGCTCTACAGCACATGAATATTTATATTTTTGTTGAGCGAGAAGCTCTGGAACACATGAGTTATGAGACATTTGTGTTGAGCATGAATCTCTGAAGCAAATGAAAAGATAAAATTGGAAGTGTTGGGCATAAGCCTTGGAGCCTTCCAGTTTGATGTTGATCTTAAGCTCTTGAACATTGGATCCATGTCCATTGTATCCCTATGTGTATCCTACAATTACATCCTAGCATTAGTGTTGAGCGAGGAGCTATGGAATCGCACTAAGTTTGCAACTCACTATTTTTAGAGTTGAGTATGGGAACTGGACAAGTGCTAGGAGTTATTGAAAAGAATTAATATGTTGAGTTAAAATGACTCGGATAAAAAATTGATCTCATATTACTTATTTTTAAGTGATTAAATGAAATTTCAAATTTTTGTATCCCATCAACTACTGAAGAAATACCATGTTATATGAGGGAATCCAACATGCAAGGAGGTTTAGAGTTTCCTAACCTAGTTGAACTAAC
>LPNX011197064.1:527440-567991 GCA_001517045.1 Pseudotsuga menziesii | reverse complement strand
GTAATAATACTAATAGCTATAAGAAATAAAGAAAGGATCCATATGTTACTATTATTACTAATGATAATTAAATATTAAAATACCTACAAGAGTCCAAATATGAACTAGTCAAAATTTCCTAAGTTAAATATTAAAATTACCCAAATTCAATAAAAAGGGCTAATTCAAGAAATCAAATGATTCTTAATTTAACTTCCCCTTTGACTGAAAATTCTGCCTATAAAAACCCAAGCCAAAGAGAGGCTTGGGGATCTTTTGATTATTCCATAATTCTACCTGTTTATTCTTAAGAGAGTTCTTAGAGAACATTTTTCCTAAAAGGAAAAAAGGAGAATTGATACAGAACATGATATCTCAGATAGGGAAGCCTTACCTTAGGAGCTCTAAGATAATTGGATGTTGGAACCAGCTTGGAGGGATTCATATTGAAACCATGAACTGTTCCAGGTTATGGTTGGGTGGAACGTGGTAGTTCCCAAGTTATACGGTTATATAAACAGAGGTTGGATCTATCTATGAATTTGTTAATACTTGGTATTTGAGTGTGCAGGATTTTCAGCCATTAAAACTTCATCTTGCAGGTAAGAGGTTCTTGATTTTTCCCTTGTAAACTACAAAGGTTTTATTATTAAAAGAGTAGATTTAATTCTGAATGAATATCTAGTAACAGTGTGCTATAACTAGGTTATATTTTATGCATTGCTTCTTTCTTCACTTACAGGTTAAAATAATTGTTTATTAGTAGATGTATTTCTTTTATCAAAGGTTGGGTTATATTTTTCTTTTAAACATGCTATTCTAAGGAAATTGCATTCGTGATGGATTAAACACCTTTAGTTATATCTATAGGAGGGTTTGGTTTTTATTTCATTTCTGCAATTTATTCCCTATCTATAAATTCAAGTTCAAAACCTAGAAGTATTTAAAAACAAGCATGTATCTCATCTCTATTGGAAGACTTCATATTTCTAGCAGGCTTATATTATTTACAATAAACTAAACTATTATCTATAATCACAGCCTAATATCTATGCATAAGATTATAACTCAAACATAAATGACTAAAAACTTTAAATAAAATATCATAAAAGAGAACTATAAACAAATCATTTCCATTTATAAACAACAACATCAAATTCCAATCTATTGGGACCTCTAAGGTCCGTAGGCTCGATTTCATCACATATCATAACTATACTATATACTAATATCATAAAGAATCAAACATAATGTAAAAATAAACACATTAACACATATCATATAAATCAAGAGGTTATAGGATCAAATCCTATTGTCATTCATGCCAAAAGAAAAAACTACACACACAACATTTACAACCCACGTAGCCCAGGATTAAATCTTGTAAGCTCATGGTTTAAAAACAAGGGTTACATTTGATCCACAACCAACATCAAATCTCGTAAGATTCGACTTGAAATTTTTTTATCAACGTTGTAATAGATTACAATTATTCCACACACTCTACACTAACAACATTAAAAATGCAAGAAGGAATAACCCTAACACAAAATTGTTTCCCTATCAACCTTTCCATATATTAAACACCAACAAAGTATACATGTTGTAAATCGTATTCAAACATTTCCGCATAGTGGTATGAATCCAATTTATACGCTGTAATCATTTCAAGGCTTACGACCGAGAAATAGAGGAAACCAAATAACATAAACTATAAACAATTAACCATAGTCTACGTTATCATAGAAACATCATCCTCTTGGTATTATTGAAACAAAGCTCACAACCATTCCTAAGATAATGCACAGGTAAGTAAAAAAACAACACGAATAACCATAAATAAACAATTCACCATTTCATTACACAGTCGCTAAGCTATTTGGAAAGAGTGCCATTGCCAGCAATGACACGGCTCTAAAGCCAAATCTACTCTTGTAATGTCCCAAAAAATTGAAAAGAATTTTTTTTATTAGGCTAGTCAAAACTACCTATGCTGGACATTAATTGAACTTTGCGAAATGTGTTGTACTCTGATTGTACTGTTGAACTGTCGTAAGCTATTCTTATGCCCTTCTTCCATGTTTCTCAATGTGGTTATTAATATGTTACTCACATTGTTGTGATGTTGTTTACTGTTTGTACTATGGTTAAGCATTGATGTGTAAGTTAGTTATTTTATTACGTACTTCATTGTTTATTAACATGTGCTTATTGTCATATACATGATTTTAACTTGACATTGTTAATAGATAAAGAGGTGGAGTGGTGGGACTATTTTCCCTTGTAACCACCTGAGAGGTAATAGTTTCTACTTGTCATAATGAGCTTACTTAGTTCTATTGAAAAAATGCATTCTTATCTTGTTTGCACACAGGTGCAAATGACGATGGAAACTTGTTTATAAATCTTAAATGAAAGTGTTGATCGTTCGGTCACTAGCGCTCACATTTGCAACTCTATCCTACTAACATTCAATGGTTGTTATTATTTATCATTACGGTCTTTGTGATAGTGACAGGGTCAGTACTGCACCTATTACTTGTGTGACACATAATTGTTATTTATGAGACACTTATTTATCATGGTGTAAATGTGTATGACTTGCTCATACCCTGTCATATTTTTACTATATTGTTTGAATAGTTGGAAAATTAAGACTTTTGTAAAACCCTTGGTTTAAATGCTCCATATCCTATTTCATATGCCATGGACTTAGGGCTTAAATCCTAAGTTTATTTGATGCATGGAATAGTTTAAGCATTATGTTGATTTGTGTGGAAAGTTGTAATATAGTCCATAGACTATACGATTATGGGTCTGGTGTGAATTAATGCTGGCCAAGGTCTCGGTATCAATGCACCTTTGGAGATGGGGTGATCAGGCTTAGGGTTTGGCCCAACGTTAGTTTGTCATTTCACAGCATTGATGCTTTCTCTTTGCTCCTGCTCGGCATGAAGGAAGGATACTGTGATGGTTTAGCAAACATGTATGTGGGTGTCTTGTTTCATTAGCATTGTCATTGATTTGGAGCTAGATATTATAAATACTTCTCACATCGTGGCTCTGCTCTATTGCATGTTTTCAAGGGTGGGGAGCAAAGGCATGGGCTATAGCTCATCGAAAAGGTTGTGGAAAAAACCATACTCCTTCGATAAGCCCACTGTGCAAGTATTTACTTGTCCCCTCTTGGCTTCATGGTTAAGACTGAGTTGTCACTCGTCATAGGTTGGATTTTCTTGTGTCTGGTTTCTAATGGATGTGTTTTGGGTTGGGGATTTGAATGTATCTTAATGAACTCTACATTTGAAGAGTGACATGCTTGGGATTTGCTATTGGGGTTTTGATTCCTTTGGGCCTGAACTTTTAAATGTATGGGATGTATTTAAATGGTGATTCTGGACGGCAAAGAGAGCATGGGTAAACCCTTGACAGGCTCTGTATATTTGTAAATGAATGTTTGTATTAGGTTACAAGAAATGGGAAGAACCATTTCTTGCAATATTGCAATGGCTAAAAGTAGTCGACTGTGTAAACAATTTAATGATTTTATAAATACTGTGTTTAAACATAGATACTGCGTCAATTTCAATGGTTGTTGTTTTGTGGACTGTGTGGATTCACATTCGTTATTTGTGTTGGTTGTATGGATGAAATGTATGATGGATTTGGGGCCATGTCGTGTATGGAATTGGCATTTCCCACCATGGTAACTGAAATAGCGTAAATACTGTTTGGGAATTCGTTGTGAAATAAGATATGGGGGTTGTCTATGGTATAACCCTATGACTATTGATTGTCACTATTGGTTAAACATTGACATGGTTGATTATTTGGAGATGTTGATTATTATATGAGTTATATGTGTAAAAGGCCAAGGCCATAGATTACAATGTGTATAATTTTATTTGGGTCTCTCGACCTCTATGTAGAGAGTTTATGTTTTGATTACAGCCCGTGTATAAGTAATTAGTATGGATTTTGGTTAGTGGAAAGTTTTGGTATGAGGTAGGAATTGTGTATTGGATCCTATAGGAATTTGTCACCATGGTTTGTAAAAGGAAAGGACCCTACGAGATTTGATCCTGGGTCGTTTACAGTGGTGAGGGTTTATATTTTAAGGGTTGTGATTTGGGCTTAAACACCCACAAGAGTCGATCCCGCGACCTCTGTGTAATTCTATGGTTCATTTACCTGATTACTGTGTATTTAGTATTGTGGTGGTTTTATTATATTGGGAATTGAATTTAAGGTATGCGTTTCTTACAATGTAATTTAAAATGTTTAGATGGTTTGATTTGTTGTTTATACAATGGGTTATTTATGTGTATAATTGCTATACCATATTTCGAATTCATGGATGTAGTTGATGGTAATAAATCATGAACCATTAGCGAGTCTCAATACTTGGTTTGTAGCTTTGATTTATGATAACATTTGATTTAATGAATAATGATAATTTTTATACAGACCCTAAGAGGTCTTGGTTGATTTTTTTATCTTAGCTTTAATATTTGAAGTTATGATTATTCCTAGATGTAGAATATTGAGTTTTAATAATATTATTTAATTAGATTTTGGTTTTGTTTATACATGATATTATATAATTATTTGTTTAATAGGTCCTAATTTTATTTAAATGTGTTTTATGTTTATATTTTGTTTGAAGCTTAATTCTGAACTAGTCTTTTACTTATAAACAAAGCTCTGCTGGAAATGTGAAATTTGCCAGTGGATATTCATAGGTAAATAAACACTCACACATGGTTTAGCAATAACTCCTAGGTTTTTAGGAAAACAAAAGGGTAAGATGTAAATGAAAATAAAAAAGTAAAACTAAAAGAACAAAACCCTTGATAATTCTTATACAGGAATTAATTTACAGCCTAGGTTTTATAATTCAAATGTAATCCTTAAAACAATTTGATGGGAAAAATAAAGGCACATAGGGTTAGAAAATATAATATAAACACTTGCATAATATAGCTAGTACTTATTCTAGATAATGAAATAGGTATTCAAGAAACTAATACTTGAAAAGTGAAGCTCTTCTAATGGCTGAAACCTGCACACTCAATTACCCAACATTAAAAATTCATAGGAAGATATGACCTATGTATAGATAACTGAATCACTTGGGAACCACCACATTCCACCCAACCATGACCCGATACCATTCATGGTTTCAATCCAGATCCCCTCGAGCTGGTTCCAAAATGCAAGTAGCTTAGAGATCCTAAGGTAAGGATTCCCTAACTAGTATACCAGGTCTGGATTAATTCTCCTTTTTCCTCTTTGGAAAATTTTCTCCAAGAACTCTCTTGAGAATAATCATGAAGAATAATGACTCCAAAAAGATGGAAGAGATCCTCAAGCCTCTCCTTAGCTTGGGACTTTATAGACAGACTTTTCAGTCAAAGGGGTAGTTAAATCAAGAATCATTTGATTTCTTGATTTAACCATTTTTACTTAATTTAGGTACTTTTAACTTAGGAACTTTTAACTAGTTCCTAATTGGACTTTTGTAGGTATTATACTATTTAATTTTTCTTTTAGTAATAATAATAATAGATGAAGCTTTTCCTTCTTTCTTACATTATTAATATTATTACTATTTTTACTCTTTATACATACCTTGTATAAAACATACAATAATATATTATTTGATAACATTTGTCTTAGGGTATCACATATTGTGATCCCTAGAATTATGACACTTTCTTCATTAAGGTCATTAGGTAGATGGTTAGGTCTACTAGGCTAGGAAACTCTAAACATCCTTGCATCTTGGATTCCCTCATATAGCATGGTAGTTCTTCAGTACTTGATGAGAATACAACAATTCAAAATTTTATTTAATCACTTATAAATAAGTCAGACGAGATCAATATTTTTCTTGAGTCATTTTCATTCGATAATCATTAATTATTTTCAGTAACTCCTAGCGCTTACCATATCCCATACTCAATGCTAAAAATAAGGAGTTACAAACTTAGTGCAATTATAGAGCTCTTCGCTCAACACTAATGCTAGGATGTACTTGTAGGATACACCTAGGGATACAATGGCCAAGGATCCGATGTTCCAGATATTATGTTGGACATGAACATGGAAGGTTCCAGGGTTATGCCCAACACTTCCAAATTATCTTTTCATGTGTTTCAAAGCTTCACACTCAACAAAAATATAAGTACTCATGTGCTCCAGATCTTCTTTCTCAACAAAAAACATCAATTTACCCATGTGCTCTAGATCTCCTTGCTCAACATAAAACATCTCATCAATCATGTGCTTCAAGGTCCATGTCCAACACAAGAAGACACACACACACACACACACACACACACACACACACACACACATATATATATATATCATATGCGATTGCCTTACACCAAGTATATCAAACAAATCATCATGTTCATATGCAGTGTGGTATTTGACCCAGTATATCAAAATAAAACATCACGGTGACATCATAATCAATGGGGTTGATGCCCATAAGTGTTAGGTCCAAAATTTGGGATATTACAACTCTGTTAAATACCCAAAATGAGAATTTAAATTACGGACATCAATTTACACATATTCAAGAAATTTCCAAGAAAGGAATCATATCCACGATTTATACAAAGCAGTGAGCGCATTATTTTATAACCACTATAATTTAAACATAAAAACTACACGGTTATGATTCCAAACCAATGCACCATTTCAAGCAATGGTGCTACCACCATTCAAAACCCATCATTAAAACCAAAAACTCAGAGTCTTCATTAACTAGCAAGGTCACAAGTTCAAAATACCAACTCAATATTATTTTACAGAGATGAGTCATAACAGTCTTTTGTAAAGGAGTCAAACTCAAGTAACATAAACCCCAAATAGTATCATACACATCTATGGATTCTATTCAAAATACAAAGAGACCTATACACATTTGAAACCCCTAACTGACAGAAGTATTCATTTAACATTATGAGCATCGAGCTCAAAGCTATGTCAAATAACTCTACGAAGAGGTAACAAGCTTAGAGCTTGTTGATACAAGGCTTACTTGTGCAGGGTATTCATCAAAAACCTGAGAGACCCATGACCTGTGCAATGGAAGCCTTCCACCTACAAACAATGATACAGAGAAACATGAGAAGTATACTAATCCTTCAACTGAAACAACAAACAAAAAATGTTGCAAACCAGGTTAAGGGCATACCAATCCTTCAACTGAAACAACAAATAAACAACGTTGCAAATGAGGTTAAGGGCATACCTTCCCCAAAGCATAGATAAAAGTAAGAACTCATGCCATTATACAAAATAGAGAGTCAAGAAGAGCTCCACCATAAGAACTCACGCCATTATACAAAATAGAGAGTCAAGAAGAGCTCCACCATCAAAATTATTAATGAATCATTCATCCATGATAGACCAATCTTAGGGCTTGAGTTCCCCAACTCCCGAGGAGCATTTACTTCGCCACCCTGTCCACCACACCGTCGATTTTTATCCTGATGCCTATAGTTCTTAAACCCCAAAATGTGATTTGATATTGAAATTCCTTGTGCATTAAAACCCCATGTTTGCATCGTGGACTTAGGGTAAAGCCAACATTCATGGCATATGCAATATGCCATGAATGGATTAGAAGACACCTTTAACATATGGTATGTAAACTTTAAAACAACATATGGATAAGGTATGGTATCTTAAGCCTTTCACATAACAATTAAAACATATAAATGTTAAGCATAGGTTTGAATCTTATCTAAGGTCTTAGAACCATAAGTAATAATGGTAACCTGTTTAGACGTAGGTATAAATAAACCCAGCCGTGCAGAAATGATAACACTAACAACCAGAATAAGACATGCTAGATAGTACTTTGGTCTTTTTCATCTTCAAAGGTAATGAAGTCATTTAGCATATGTAAGCTGTCATTGATTAGTTATCGAACAAGTTTGTCATCACCTAACAAACCTGCACAAGATAAAGAAGAGATGCATTAGTTCAACATGAACTAAGTAAACTCTGTAACGTCAAGTAAAACTAGTTACCTCTCCAATTAATCCTATAAGGGATACAAGTCCTACCACTCCACCCATTGACAATTACAAGTTAAGTCAGGACTTTCCATAAACCCATAAAAAAAATTCTAATGAGTAAGTAAGTTATAAACTAAACATACATACACATAAATGCATGATAAGAAGTAAGCAATGAACAACATAACCATCTAAACCAGAACAAGTAACTTAAATACATTACAGATTTGCATTAATAATCACATTGGGGAAAACATCTAGAAAGGGTTAGAACAGCTTACAACATTTCATTTTCACAAATAAAGTGTGACACATTCCGAAGAACATAAGCTAATGTCCAGTTCAGGTAGTAACAAACTAGCCTAATATTTCTTTTTTTAAATTTTGGGGACATTACAAGTGGTATCAGGTCCTACTTTCAACACGAAGAGACCAAATGGGTATTCCAAAAATTCATTGCAAAAAATAAAGTATGTTTTAAATTTTGTTAACTAACAGAAAATTTTCTTTCTATTAAAAATTTGCAATTGCAGGAATTAAAAGAATATTTCAAATCATGAACACTAAATAATACAACAACTGGCAAGGAAAGTTGAATACCCCCACCTAGAAAACAGAATTGGTGGTGGAACTAAATTCTGATATACTGAAAAACCATAAAAAGTCTTCAAGAAGACTTACATAGTTTCAAAGATGATAATATGAATGAAAGAAAGGAACAATAGGCAATTAATGAAGAATTATTGTAGAACATGACGGGAGGAATCCCATAGGGAAAACCCACTCATTCAACCAACAGGTTCAAGAAAGAATACTATCATAAACAGACCAGCAGCCCGAGAGAAGAGGGAAAAGAAGAACATATTCCTGAACCTCCAGGAAGAGATTGTCAAAGTCATTCTAGTGATGATTCCCTTTATCCTTGCAAGAAGAAACAAAAAATGATGACAATATCCAGGGAGAGTTCAGGAAGATAAAATCCCCAACCTATGAAGGAGAGGTGATCAGAGGGGAAAAAGATGAAAAATGGCTTCTAGGTATGAGCCAATATTTTCAAGTACATAACTACTCTAGAGAAATGAAGGTCCGTCTAGCCATCTATAATTTAAATGGAAAAGAAACTATATGGTGGAGAGACCTAAAGCATACTAAGAAAGATGAGGTAAGAGAAATAAGATGGAGTAATTTCTGTAAAACATTTCAGGAGAAATACATGTCAGAAAGGTTCTTCAGCAGAAAGGTGAAAGAATTTCATGAATTAAGGATGTGTTACATGACTTTGGATGATTTTATTAACATATTTTTGGATTTGTTACATTATATGCAATACATTAAGGAGGAGAAAGTAAAAGTATAGCAGTTAGGATGTATTCCTCCCAACTTCCGGGAAAGGATTGAATTTGACATGCCTAAAACATTTAATGCTAACTTACACAAATCTAGGATTTTCTATGAGCATGGAAAGCTGAGGCAAGAGAAAATCAATAAAAGCAGAGACAAGACTATGACCTTGTCATACAACCACAAACCGAGTTTCAAATCACCACCTTACAGAAAAAATAACAATTGTTTTCCATCCAACAAGAACTTCAACAAAAAAGGTACAAAGCCATGTGTTCCAGCTCCAAATGCTAACAAGCCAACAAAAAATGGTGGAGCCAATGTTTCCCCTATGCAAATCAAATGCTGGAAATGTCAAGGGCCCCATTATGGCCTAGACTATAAGAACAATACCACTGGAGTCTTGCAAAACTTACAAGAAGAACCAACGATAGAAGACATAGCTAGAACACCACAGAATTTACACAGCATTGGATGGATGACATGAAGACCATCACGATACCATGGTTAAGATAGAAGGTAAGATCTTAAATACTTCTATTTTAGTACTGATTGACCCCAGTGCTTGTCAGAGCTATGTGTCACCTAAAATTGTTGATGTATGTAAACTAGGCAAAGTTAAACATGATATACCTTGGCTGGTGCAATTAGCCACAGGTACAAAATGATTTTTTTTTGAAATAGTTAAAGACTGTGAGGTAAACCTAAATAGTTTTCCTAATAGATTAAACATGAACATTCTACCCTTAGGATCGTAGGATATACTTATCGACATGGAATAGTTGGAACAATACCATGTCATGCTCAATTGCATACACAATTCCATCTTGTGCACAGATAGCCAAGGGAATCAAGTAAATATTCAAGGCATACCTATTAAAAGTTTATGTAAGGCAGATATCTGCTTTACAAGCAAAGAAGTGCGTTAGGAAATGCTGCAAACTGTTTTTAGTAAAAATCAAGGATATAGAAGTTGAAAGACAACAACACATCAAGGAGTTTCCAGTTCTCGTCGACTTCAAGGATGTATTCCTTGAGGAAATCCCAGTATTACCACCGAAATGAGACTTATATTTTTCCATAGAACTAACACCAGGATCCGTTTCGGCTTCAAAAACCCGTTACCGCATGAGCGCACCAGAATTGGTGGAACTCAAACTGCAGTTGTAGGAGTTGATTGAGAAGGGATATATTTGACCAAGTGTGTCCCCATGGAAGCATCAATACGTTTCGTAAAGAAGAAGGATGTACGATGCAGATGTGCATCGATTACCGTCAGCTTAACAAAATGACTATCAAGAATTGATACCCAGTCCCTAGGATTGATGAATTGTTTGATCAAGTAGGAGGAGCCAATATCTTTTCACAACCTACCTGCGATCTAGGTATTATTAGGTACGGATACATGGAGATGATATTCACAAAACCACCTTTTGTATGAGGTACGACCACTATGAGTTTGTAGTAATTCCATTCAGGTTGACCGATGCACCCGCGAACTTTATGTGTATGATGAACAATATATTTTGTAATTACCTGGATAAGTTTGTTTTGGTATTTATAGACAACATCCTGGTTTAATATAAGAGTAAATAGGAACATGAGGAACACCTCCGCATAATGTTACAGGTGTTATGAGAACACCAACTCTACACCGAGTTTAATAAATGTGATTTTTACAACCCACAGATACAGTACTTGGGTCACATCATCTCCGAGAAGGGGATAGCTGTGGACTCGAAAAAGATTAAATCCATAGAGGAGTGTCCTATCTGTACTATTGTTACTGACATTAGATCCATTTTGGGATTAGTTGGTTATTACTAGAAGTATATTGAGAAATTCTCGAGGATAGCTTGTCCCATGACCACTTTGTAAAAAAAGGAAAACAAGTTCTTATGGATGACCAAATGCACAGAATTTTTTCAAAATATTAAACAAATTTTGAAAACTTCATCGGTACTATGAATTGCATATTTTTATGGGGATTTCATTGTTTGCATGAATGCAAGAAAGGAAGGGCTCGAAGGATTCCTCTTGTAGAAGGATTACACGATCTATTATGAATCACAAAAGTTAAAAGAACATGAGCAGAACTACCCCACCCATGATCTTGAGTTAGAGGCCATCATCCACGCCTTGAATACGTGGAGGAACTACCTCATGGGAAATAAATTCGTTCCAAAAATAAACAATATGAGTCTGAAGTATTTATTTGAACAACTGGATCTTAATGCCTGGCAAGCCAGATGGTTGGATTTCCTTAGAGAGTACCATTTCAAACTAAAGCATATAAAGAGAAAAGAGAACATAATTGGTGATGCTTTGAGTTGACAAACTCATCCGATATATAAGGTGAATTTAAGTCAAATTGATTCAAAATTACATGAGAGGATTAGAACGGCCAACGGATTTGATCCATTCTATGTTGAAATCCTCAATAAGGTCCAAGAGGATAGGTTGTTTCAACAAAAAAAAAGTACAAGGTAGACGAAACGGGACTGCTATGGTCCAAAGAGAGATTGCATGTTCTCGCAGGGGATACATCCGGTCCAGAATCCTCACAAAATTTCATCAGACACCCTATTTGGGGCATCCCTACCCGACATAGCGATGTTTATCACAAAATGTCAAGAATGTCAGCTGGTCAAAGCTGAGCACCAGCATCCTTCAGGGTTGCTGCAGCCATTACCCATTTCGGAATGAAAGTGGGAGGTCATTAGTATGGATTTGATCATGGGTCTACCTAAGAGTAAGAAGCAAAATGATTCTATCTTTGTAGTAGTTGACAAATTTTCAAAAGCATTACACTTCATTCGAGTGAAGTCGACCTACAAGGAAGTACACATTGCTGACATATTATTAAAGGATATATTTATATTGCATGAGATACCCAAGGCAATCACCTTGAATCGAGATACTAAGTTTACAGGGAACTTTTGGAGATCCTTATTCTCCGGATTAGAGGCGCAGTTTAACTTTAGTATTGCTTACCACCTACAGAAAGATGGGTAGAACAAATGGGTAAACCAAATTGTAGAGGACATGCTTAGGATGTATGTCATGAACAACCCCACCAAGTGGGAAGATTACTTGCATCTTGCATAGTTTGCATATAACAACGGATACCAAAATTCCTCCAAGATGAGTCCCTTTGAGGTAATCTATGGACAGAAGTGTATAACACCCGTTACTTGGGATAGCCTGGTGGATCGGCTCATGTTAGGGCCTGACTTACTGAAGGAATTGGAACAATTGGTTACTGAGGTCCATTTGAACCTTAAAGAAGCACAAGACCATCAGAAAATCTACGCGGATAAGAAAATAAAAGATTAATATTATCAAATAGGCGACCATGTTTACTTGAAAGTAAAAGCAAAACAAAGATCATTGAGCTTGGGAATGTGTGGTAAGTTAGCACCTAGTTTTTGTGAACCCTTTGAGATACTTGCCAAGAGAGGGCCAATGGCATATGAACTAAAGTTACCCGCTCACATAAGATTCCATAATATTTTCCATGCATCTTTATTAAAGAAATATGTTTATGATACTAAACATGTGATTGATTGGTCCTTATTACAAGTGGAACCTGAAGGGGAGTTTGCACCTGAACCACTTCATATACTGGACAAGAGAGAGGTGCAGCTCAGGAAGTGCACCATATTCCAGTTGAAAGTGCAATGGAGGAACTTCGAGGCTGATGAGGCTACTTGGGAGAATGAAGCCACCATGATAAAGGATTACCCCACCTTGTTTCATGATTTCATTCCAAGTCCCTAGAACACCAGGGGCGGTGCTGTTCAAAGTGGGGAGGGATGTAATATCCTGAATTTTGACATAACACTTTTGGGCATAAGCCCCATTTATTATGATGTTACTTTGATGTATATTGGGTCTAAGACCCCACTGCATATGAACATGATGATTGTTTGATATATTGGGCATAAGCCAATTGAATATGTTTTATATATGTTGGGCATGGACCCTAAAGCACATAATTGATGAGATGTTTTGTGTTGAGTGAGGATATTTGGAGCACATGGGTATTGGATGTTTTGTGTTGAGAGAGAAGCTCTGGAACACATGAGTTATAAGACATTTGTGTTGAGCATGAATCTTTGAATCACATGAAAAGATAAAATTGGAAGTTTTGGGTGTAAGTCCTGGAGCCTTCCAAGTTGATGTTGAGAATAAGCTCTGGAAAATCAAAACCTTGGCCATTGTATCCCTAGGTGTATCATACAAGTACATCCAAGCATTAGTGTTGAGCGAGAATATTTGGAATTGCACTAAGTTTGTAACTCCCTATTTTTAGTGTTGAGTATGGGATTTCGATAAGCAATAGTATTTACTGAAACAAATTAATATGTCGAGTGAAAACAACTCAGATCAAAAAATTTGTGTCATCTTACTTATTTTTAAGTGATTAAATGAAATTTTGAATTTATGTATCCCATCAAGTACTGAAGAACTACCATGTTATACAAGGGAGTCCAACATGCAAGGAGGTTTAGATTTTTCTAACCTATTTGAACTAACCACTACCTAAATTCCTTATTAAGAAAAGTGACTAAGCTAAAAGAAAAGTGTTATATGTTTAGGGATCATGCTATCTGATACCCAAGGATAAAATGTTAAAAAATTATATATATAATTTATACATGATATGTATAAAGAGTAAGCATAGTAATAATACTAATAGCTATAAGAAATAAAGAAAGGATCCATATGTTACTATTATTACTAATGATAATTAAATATTAAAATACCTACAAGAGTCCAAATAGGAACTAGTCAAAAGTTCCTATGTTAAATATTAAAATTACTCAAATTAAATAAAAAGGGTTTAATTCAATAAATGAAATGATTCTTGATTTAACTGCCCCTTTAACTAAAAAGTCTGTCTATAAAAACCCAAGCCAAAGAGAGGCTTGGGGATATTTTGATTATTCCATAATTCTACCTGTTTATTCTCAAGAGAGTTCTTGGAGAACATTTTTCCTAAAAGGAAAAATAAGAATTGATACGGAACAGGATATCCTAGATAGGGAAGCCTTACCTTAGAAGCTCTAAGCTACTTGCATGTTCGAACCAGCTCGGGGGGGATCAGATTGAAACCAGGAATGGTTTCGGGTCATTGTTCGGTGGAACGTGATAGTTCCCAAGTTATTCAGTTATCTAAACAGAGGCCAGATCTATCTATGAATTTGATAATACTCGGTATTTGAGTATGCAAGATTTTCAGCCATTAAAACAACTTCATCCCATAGGTATGAGGTTCTTGATCTTTCCCTTGTAAACTATATAGGTTTTATTATTAAAAGAGTAGATTTAATTCTGAATGAATATCTAGTAACTCTCTGCTATAACTAGGTTATATTTTCTGCATTACTTCTTTTCTCACTTACATGTTAAATTCATTGTTTATTAGTAGATGTATTTCTTTTATCAAAGGTTAGGTTATCTTTTTCTTTTAGAAATACTATTCTAATAAATTGTATTCATGATGGATTAAGCACCTCTAGTGCTATCTATAGGAGGGTTTGGTTTTTATTTCATTTCTGCAATTTATTTCAAGTATATAAATTCAAGTTCAAAACCTAGAAGTATTTGAAAACAAGCTTGTATCTCATCTCTGCTCCCAGACTTCATATTTCCAACATGCTTATATTATTTACAATAAACTAAACTATTATTTATAATCATAGCCTAATATCTATGCAGAATATTATAACTTAAATATAAATGACTAAACACTTTAAATAAAATATCATAAAATATAACTATAAACAAATTATTTCCATTTTATAAACAACAACATTGAATGCCAAGCTATCGAGAAATCTAAGCTCTGTAGGCTCGATTCCATCATATCTCATAACTATACTATATACCAATATCATAAATAATAAAACATAATCTAAAATGAAATGCATTAACACATATCGTATAAATCAAGAGGTTATAGGGTCGAATCCTGTTGGCATTCATGCCAAAACAAAAACTACACACACAACATTTACAACCCACGTAGCCTAGGATTGAATCGTGCGAGCTCACGGTTTAAAAAAAAGGGTTACATTCCATCCACAACCAACATCGAAGCCCGTAGCATTTGAATCACAACATTTTTTATCAACATTCTAATAGCTTGCAATTATTCCACACAGTCTATGCTAACAACATTACAAAAGAAAAAAGGAATAACGCTAACATGAAATCGTTTCCCTGTCAACATTTCCATATATTAAACACCAAAAAGGTATACATGCTGTAAATCATATTCAAACATTTCCACACAGTGTTATAAACCCAATTTATACGTTGTAATCATTTCGAGGATCACAGTCGAGATACAGAGGAAACCCAGTAACATAAACCATAAACAATTAGCCACATTCTACAGTATCATAGCAACAAAATCCTCTTTGCATTATTGAGACAGAGATCACGGCTATTCCCAAGATAATGCACAAGTAAGTAAAAAAACACCATGAATCACCATAAATCAACAATTCAACATTTCATTACACAGTCACTAAACTATATGGCAAGAGTGCCATTTCCAACAATGGCATGGCTCTAAAGCCAAATCAACTCTGTTAAATACCCAAAACAAGAATTTAAATTACAGAAATCAATTTACATAGAGTATAAACCTTGCCAAGTAAGGAATCGTATCCACGATTTATACACAGTAGTGAGTGCATTCTTTTATAACCACTATAATTTAAACATAAAAACTACACTGTCGTGATTCCAAACCAATGCACCATTGTAAGCAATGGTGCTACCACCATTTGAAACCCATCATTAAAAACAAAAACACAGAGTCTTCATTAACCAACAGGGTCACAGGTTCAAACTACCAACCCAATATTCATTTACAGAGATGAGTCGTAACAATATTGGTCTGAAAAAACCAATATCAAGTAACATAAACCCGAAATACTATCATACGCATATTTAGATGATATTCAAAATACAAATATACCTATACACAGTTGAAACCCCTAACTAACACAAGTATTCATTTATCATTACCAACACTGAGCTCAAAGCTCTGTCAAATAACTCTACGCAGAGGTAACAAGCTCAAAGCTTGTTGGTATAGGGATTACCTGTGCAGGGTATGTGTCGGCAACCTGAGAGACCCATGACCTACGTAATGGAATCCTGCCACCTGCAAACAAAGAGACAAAGAAACATGAGAAGTATACCAATCCTTCAGTTGAAACAACAAATAAACAACGTTGCAAACTAGGTGAAGGGAATACCTTCCCTGAAGCATAGATACAAGCCATACCTCATGCCATGATACAAACCAAAGAGCTGAACAAATATCCACCATCAAAATGTAAAAAGACTCATTCATCCATGATATACCAAGCTTAGGGATTGAGTTCCCCAACTCCGGAGGAGAATTTACTCCGCCATCATGTCCACCACAACGTTGATTTTTATCCCCATGCCTATAGTTCTTAAACCCCAAAATGTGATTTGATATTGAAATTCCTTATGCAATAAAACCCCATGTTTGCATCGTGGACTTAGGGTAAAGCCAAGATTCATGGCATATGGAATATGCCATGAATGTCTTAGAACATACCTTTAACATATGGTATATAAACTTTAAAACAACATATGGCTAAGGTCTGATATCTTAAGCCTTTCACAGAACATTTAAACCATATAAATGTTAAGCATAGTTTTGAAGATTAATTAAGGTCTTAGAACCATAAGTAATAATGGTAAACAATTTAGATGTAGGTATAAATAAACTTAGTCTTGCGTAAACGATAATGCTAATAACCACAATAAGAGATGCTAGATAGGACTTTGGTCCTTTTCATCTTCAAATGTAATGAGGTCATTTAGCACATGTAAACTGTTATTGTTTAGTTGTCGTAACAAGTTTGTTGCCACCTAACAAACTTGCACAAGACAAAGAAGAGCTTCATTAGTTCAACATGAACTAAGTAAACCCTATAATACCAAGTAAAACCAGTTACCTCTGCAAGTAATCCTATAAGGGATACAAGTCCCATGACTCCACCCCTTGATAATTACAAGTTAAGTTAGGAATTTCCATGAACCCATAAACAAAACTTATAACCAGTAAGTAAGTTATAAACTGAACACATATACACATAAATGCATGATAACAAGCAATCAATGAACACCGTAACCATCTAACCAGAACAAGTAACTTAAATACATTAGATATTTGCATTAATAATCGCATTGGGGAAAATATCTAGAAAGGGTAAGAACAACTTATGACATTTCAGTTTTGCAAATAAAGTGCGACACGTTCCACACAAGATAAGTTAATGTCCAGTTCAGGTAGTAACTAAATAGCCTAATAATTTTTTATTTTTTTATTTTCAAATTTGGGGACATTACACATTACAATTACAATTACATTACAACTACAATTATATTACAATCATGTACAAATGACTAGGAATCATATGGCTTTAAGCATTGATTGCAATGATGATCTCAAATAAAATCAACAACTATGACAAATTCAAGAAATCATTAGCCTTGAATATGAGATGTAAGAGATCATTGTAAAGATATGAAAATCAATACATTTAGAGAATATTCAAGCTTGTATAAATAATTTCTGTTTTTTTAACAAACAATGACAATATGATAAGAAAAATAAATTGTTATTCAATCTTGTATCTATTTGTTAATTTGTTAACAAACAATGGCAATATGATAAACTTAAAATAAAATGTTATTCAAGATTGTATAATTTATTTGCTAATTTTTTAACTAACAATGACAATATGATAAGTAAAATAAAATGTTATTCTTGAGCTTGTATTTATTTGCTATTTTTTTAACAAACAATTGCAATATGATAAGTAAAATAAAATGTGAATCTATAGTTAAAATTGTCATGAAGATATTAAACAATTATCATTATTTCATCAAAGTATTATAGGGTATGAAGTTATATATTTTGCTAGCATGCTTATAAATGAAGTTATTATTTTTTACGAAAAAAGAATTGATTGCAAGCATACAAAAAGATTGTCCATTCTATGTTAACGTAACTTGTGGAACAATGGATTTTATATTAAATTTTGTGTAATGGGTGTCATAGGTTGCATCAAATACAGCCTCACATAAGTGTAAATTATATGCATAAGAAACCATCATGACAATAATTTTGATCTTCTAAATGATGCAAAAATATTTGTAATTTATACAACATCTTATCATATTGCCTTAAGGAATATTTTATTGCAACAACATTTAATTTTGGTGCTTTAAAAACAAATCTTTTTGCATATTTCATTTGTTTAAAATTTTCCAATTTGCTTATTTGTCATGTCCCCTCGTGTCTACCAGCGAGGGAACGCGACCATGATGCAATCTCATCCAGGAAACTAAGCCCCATTAACATAAAATAAAAATTGCATTGAAATGAAACATACACATATGCATGAATTATTGACATACAGAGGAAGAAAAATCCATTCATTCACAACACTTAACATATTCATCATATTTCATTAAGCAAATACAAATGCAGAGATCAAAGAGACAAGAATACTTATCTTGAGAGAAGCTTGTCCCGCAACCAGCTACACCGTTGCAACGTTCCACCCAACCATAGGCCAGTGTGCTCATCAATCTCTCTTTAACACTGCCTACCCTGAGTTGGGCATGATTCCCACAAGGAATAAGGGAACACTAGCAGGATCACACATAGCCAAGGATACACAAAAACTCAGCCAAGCCAAAATAGTTGGGTTTAGCAGGCTACAAACCATATGGAAAGGCGACTGCTAAGATAGTGAGCTCAACCACAAAGCTATAGACACCTGCACCAAATATATCCTGGCTTCTAAAACACCTACACACCCAACACAAGGAAGCATCCCCTTCTATGCTACATAGTCCCTTAGGATATGCCTTCCCAATCAGTGCTATTCAGGGTGTGTAAAGAAGAAAACCAGCCCCCTATATATATCTGTGAGGTTCCTTCTCACACTAGGTTTATCAAGCTAGTTCAGACTCCATTTTCACTCCTAAACTAGTTCAGATCAAAGAAAAATATGCACACACAACATAATACAAAATTCAGGGTTGAGGAATAACAGTTTTGGCAACAAAATGAATTATCAAGATGGGTAAAAACAACCCCTTAGAATCAACTTGACTTCCAGAGTTTTTTATGGCCCTAACGTGGCCAAAATGAACTCAACAACACACAAAATTTGTGGGTCTCTTCTCCCACTCACTGGCATTACCAAAAATGAATTTCCAACTTGAGGAAAAAGAGGAAAACGACAGGAAAATGTGAGGAAGACAACCCAATCCATGGGAATTACAAAAGCGACCTCACATCCATGGGAAATATGAGGTAAACCACCAAAATCATGGATGGATACACACAGGAATATATAGCTTCCTGAGAGAGCTCATGTGAATCAGAGAAAATGGGGGGGAAGATGAAAAAACGTGAATGCAGAATGCCAGGAGCTCCAAAAACATAGGGATATAAAATGACCTCCATGCATGAGAGGATGGGCAGTATTTTTGGGCAATAAATTTCCCCATAATTAAAAATAGCGTTTCCTAAAAACTGATGGCTTCTCCAATTCTAATTTGGACTGCCATACCTTGCCCATCCCATGCAATAACCAACTCAACCAACTTATGGAAGTAATAAATGATTGGGTGAATGAGAGAAGAAAGGTAGTTGACAGTTTGATGGGTTCTCCCTTTGAAATTTTCCTTTTCCCCATTGGCCCAAAGGTTTGAATATTCCCCCCACTTATCCTTAGGAAATCATTCCCCCATCTCATTATTTGTTGCATTGACATAGTTGGTTGTGGGTTTTTTAATTAAATTGCATATTTACATGATGTCCAAAATTATAATGTGTCGGCTAGAACAAAATACCATCAGAAACAATTTTTAATCGATGAAGCATTAAACACTAAATCGACGGTGGGTATTTTGCCTTTACCTCCACACCATGATTAATTACAATATATACATCATATACATTTAATACAAACGGGGTCAAAACTGAGGTGTTACATTATTTTTCAATGAAAGACAATGAAATTGAACAATTTAAAAGTCCCTTATTTGGTCATAGAACTAAAAAAATGTCAAAATTCAATTAACTTATGTAGGGATAGATTATGGCCAACCATCACATGATCATGCACCCTATGATTTCTCAAGAGTAATTGGGAGCTTCGATGATGTTGGAATGGTTGTTAATTGTTTAAGAGTGTTGGATGATGCCACTCAAGAAGAGTTTGGGAACCCGATTGCTGTTCATAAAATAAGAGAGCATGTTAGTAATATAATCAAGTTATACTTTGAACAACATTCAGTGATTACACAAGTTCAAATCCTACATGGATTGATAAAACATAAAAAATTGAAATGTACCACAAATTTGTTGGGTTTTAAGGATGTTAAAAATAAAAATGCATGTGAGAATGTAACAGAAAATGTAACAACTGCACTATCTGCATTTGGAATGTCAAGAAAACTTGATATCGGCTCTGCTTGTAGGGAAATTGCAACTACTATTGTGGCATGAATCATGTCAAGAAATTGAATGGTCACAACATTGTCAAATTTTCTCCACGTTTCAAGAAACACACTACACAAATACACTAAATTCAGGGTAAATATAGATGAAAACAATGATGCTGCTTGTTGGGATCTTATATGCAGAGAAGCATATAAAGACACGATGGAAGAGGGCATCAGAGAGAAGGTGACAGAGTATTGGGACAACCATTCTCATGATATACCATATTGAAAACATGTTCTGGGACAATGTTCTGGAAGAGGCGTTTATAAGGAGCAAAGCATGTTATGAAGATGACAGGAGTTTCTCTGTTCGAGGAATTCAAAGAATCAAATCCCAGTGTCCAGATCTCATTTACCATGTTCAGTAAGTTGAAACCATGGTATATTAGGATGAATACAATTCAGGACACTTGTTGTTATCGATACCATGTTGAATTCCAGTTATACTATGACACATTTGTGGAGTTTTGCAAAAAACATTGGGATGGTGAACCATCCCCTCATGCAGTATAAGATTTTATTTCTATTATACTATGCAATAGGAATGCTGAAAATGTGTTTTTCATTAAAATGTGCATTGGTGGGAAAAGATGCCATGAATGTGGTGATTTAGCATTGTTCCATAGGAAGTTTCCTATCGATCCAACACACCCTAGATTTTTCAAATATCACAGTTAAGTGGAAGAGATATGAGTATGTCTCCATGAATCCATCATCTTATTCACATGTTCCATCTAAGAGGATTGACTTGCTCGAGGATGATATACCCATTTCAGACTTCATGGACTAGTTTCAAAGTCATATTTAGAATTAGAATTTAGAATTTAAACAATATCGTGAGGTTTTTGAGCCAGGCACAATCCTATCAGTGGTATACTTTGCTGAGAATTACACATTTGCTCCTCAGAGAGAAATAAAAGTGAGTATTATCACTCCGACTAGGTTTCCATATTCATACATTTATTGTATAGACATTCTTAGCAGAGCATTGATGGTAGGGATAACACTTCTCAGTCATGCAATGTGATCAAGGAATACCATTTTTATGTCAGTGATGATCATGAGTGCGACACGTTGTTTGTTCAACAATGATTTGGGTTGATTTATGATTCATTCAAAAAGAATGGGGTGTCATTTATAGAACAATGGATTTTTTCAGATGGGTGTACAGGTCAGTTCAAATCGGCATGCTCCTTTTATTGGTTGAGTCACTTTCACAAAGAGAGAAATTCAACACACTTGCAGATTTTTTGAAACAGCACACGAAAAGGGTGAACATGATGGCGCAAGTGCATGCATGAAATAAACATTTTGGAGGTACCAAATGATTCATAGTGCATCTCAACTCAAGTGCTCTATAGAAGTAGTTGATTGGTGCACACAAAATTTGGGTCACGAAGGTCATGAGCAAGCAAGGCCGATGCGTAGGTGGTAACAATAGATATATGTATATATACATTTCAAAAAACAACAACTTAATTGGATTTTAATAAATGTGTTTGTATATATATATATATATATATATATATATATATATATGATGTTTTTTATTCGATGCATATTTCTTTGGGATGTTTCCCTTGGTGATGTGAATAGATCCATGCCATGGTATTGCGAGACCATACCTGGTACGAGATTACTATATTCAGTTCACAGTAAAGTAATGGGTGACATTTTTTCCATTGAAAAGAGGAAGTATGCATGTTTCTGTGAGTTCTTAATTGACGCAAATGGATCGGGGGTTGATCGTTGTGTGAACGATGCATATGTCAAACAATGGAAATATGTCCCTCTTAATCCAAAGGGGCCACATCCAATTCCGACGTGGCAAGAGATGAACATTGATGAGGCAGTGGTTTCACTAGATCATGATCGGGTTTAGGATTTGGTTAAGAAAGGTACATGATTTGATTAATGGATTCATTATGTCGTTCACACATTCAAGTTTCAAATAGCTGATTGAATGTTTAAACTTCTAGTATTGTAAACATATATATATATATATATATATATAAGATTTGTTTAATATTTGAAAATATTGATGTAGGTGATGTATTTGTTGTAATTTCACCACTGGGAAATGACGAGCATGCAGCATAATTTTTGATGCGGTGTACAAAAATCAAAAGCAAGTTGATGTGGCCCTATGTCAATGGAGAGTTCACGTACCATGGTGACCTAGTTGTGATGGACCACTTTTTTGAAAAAGTGAGAAGACAAGGTGATTATATTATTTACAGAGCTTTCATTCCTGAATATATATCTTGTTAGTACACTGATTTAGTGGTGGCAGCTCAGATACATCTCATTGAAATCAAGGTGAAGAGGGTTGAACCAAAGAGATGGAAGATGTCATTAGCAGTCCATGATCGTATTATGGAGACGTGCATTACTATAACCCATTGGCTGGATGAATGAAAGTTATATGTCAATTGTGAGTGTAAATTGCAACCAACAGATTACATTGTGAGTGTAAATTGCAACCAATAGATTAAATTGTATAGTTGTTAATTTTCTAACATTTTAATTGTAATTTATGTTAAATTGTAAGTTTCTTTTGATGGACAATTTTGCAAACTTGTAAATTGTTTTACAAATGAAATCAAATTTAAAATTGTAGTAGTAATTTTTTTTGTAAATGAAATCAAATTTTACATTGTAAATGTAAATTGTAGTTGTAATTTGCACCTAGTAGATCTTACATTGTAAATTTGTAAATTTTGTAACATTTTAATTGTTATTTATGTTAAAAATGGTAAGTTGTGTTCGATTGACAATTTTGGAAACATGTAAACTTGTAAAATTTGTAAACATTGTAAATTTTGTAAACTCATAATTTTTTAAATTACAAAATTGTATAATTTCATGAGATTGTAAAACATTAATGATTGTTAAATATGTTAAAATTGTAACTAAAACAAACTTTAAACTATAACTGCAAATAATTAAAACATTTAGTAGTCCATCATGTTAAAAAAAAGTTGATATATATATATATATATATATATATATATATATATCGAAATCATAAAGTACAAAATAATAAAGTCCACAAATAACAAAGTCTACAAATCATCCCTACACCATTGATTGAGAGATCGACCATCATAGCCACTACCATTAGCTGCACTATACCCCTAGCGTTCTCATGCACATCATGAAGAAAATTTCCCAGGTCTGAGAACCGCAGAAGTTAAAACTGTGAACTCTACAAGTCAGTTACATACCACATATTTAAATTACATGTACAATGTGACAAAAAATTAAATATATATGAAACATATATCTATGAACTCACCTAGTTCGAGTCAAGTGTTAGTTTTGGTAGGCTGAGTATCTTATGAGGTGAGCATTCGAGAGGAGCCGACTGATGAGAGAAAACCCACTCATCTGTAAACATCACAGTGGCTTGAATGCCCTCATCTGCAACTTCCTATGTCTCCATCTGTTTCCATGACATGAAAATAGTTATATTAATGAATTAGAATTTGAACTTGAGAATTACAATTTGAACATGTAAATTATAATCTGAACAGAAATACGCAAACAATTCAAACATAAATAACTAGTACCTTATCGACTAGCGTTTCATGAGTAGGACTCGGGAGGGGCTGTGTAGAATCGTGCGCAATGCACTTTCCTCTATATTGTACAATATGAACGAGATAAATGATGAAAATTAGAACAAACCAAATTAATACGTGTTCAAAAATTGACTCATTTAGAAATTCAAATTTAGGATGACATTTAACACATATCTCATCGACGTGGGTGGATGAAACTGTAACAGGAGCTTGAATAGATGCATCACTGCCAAAAAGGATCTCCATGAAATTAGTCTCCAGCATGGAGGTCTTACACAAAGCAAAGTATTATTATATTAGTTAAAAAATGATTCATTTGAGGATACATTACAATCAAGATAATCAAATGACGACTATTAAATAATGACAATAAAGATATACCCATTCCATCAGTCGAGGTATGCATCTATCATGCAGTCGAAAATATGCATCATGGGCCATGATAGCATATTGTAGCACTATGTAGTGATCAAGAATGCATACAATATCATCATCCACCCACTATAACTCAAGCTCTGTAGGTCTAGTGGGTGCTTTGCATCTCTCTTCTTGCACAACCATCATGGTACCATGCATTGTCATGCATGTCACCTCTGCTAGTGCACTCCGCTCCTCAATCGCTAGCTGAGATGACTCATCTACATCATGTGTCATAAGAATGGTCCTTTTAGGGTGACCTACCTAAGGATATAGCTTTGAATAAGCTCCAGGGTCTCTCCCGACCCTAGGACACGCATGGCTACGTTTCCCACCATCGCCATAGAAGCTCAAGGGTGTGCTGGTGTAATTTGGGTGCATCCCTAGGACAAACTAGTCATATATATGTTTTATAAAGTATAGTGGGACCTGTTCATGGTGGGAAAACATGCCCCATGCTCCAATAAACTTGTCATATACATAAGGCATTGCAGTCTATGCTCATCATAGAATATATCATTTGATGTGCGTTGATGACATGCTTTTTTTTGGATAAGGATGCATGACACCTTGCCACCTTTGTTGATGAATGGAAGCATATGCATTCAACATATTACATCAATTTTGTAATGCCAAAGGAACGAATATAAACATACATAAGTATTGTTTCTTGCATCATAGTGCTGAAGATTCAATCATGCTTCATATCCAACAACTTCTTCCTTACAATATTGAGGATTTGGTGAATATTTTTCAACACCTCAACTACCACCTTAAGTGTAATCATTATTCGAAGGATGACTGAATCTCGCTCCTAAGGAAAATGGAAAAATAATTGCTTGTTGAGCTTTCAAATGGCTTTCCCTAGGTGGAAGGTTGACGCTTTTGAAGGAATTATTGATGAGTCTTCCAGTCATTTCAAAGAGTGCTTAAGATTGTTCCAATCATTTTCCCTTTTTTGGTTTGCTCAACATAAAAAATTCACCTCTTTGCATATTTATGGGGATTGAAAAATTGTTGTGGATTGGGTAAAGAAGAGATATTTTCTCAAGGTAGTCATCTTAAAATGTTCGTGTGATAAAATTGAGGTTATGAAGTCTCTTTTTCCAGCTCTTACCTTTTCCCACATTTATAGAACCTTCAACAAGCTACCAAACCAACTATCTAAAGAGTTATGGCCTCCCGAGAAGGATTTCTTTATTTTTCCTAGATGCTTTAGTTTGAGAAGATTGAACATGGATCCCTACTTATATACTAGGTTGTTGGGCTCTCATTTTATTTGAAGTCACCTATCATTGTTTTTTTGTTATTGAATTGTTTTGGGGATTTTGTTGGAAAAACTGGTTCTGGCATTGCCTTAGTCCTCAATTTTTTTTATAGTTTTTGTAGATTGTCATGTGTGTCTTAGTCATGTCGCGTGCTTTAGTCTTGGTTTTTCCTACATAGGGAATGCTGGTTGCTTCTGGATTGTTGTTGGTGGAATGCATGCTTGTTACAAGAGGATAGATATTCTATGATATTGTCCTAGGTAACTTTGATTCACACTTGAATAACAAGTTTCATGTTTTATTTATTTTTTATTTTTATTTATTTTTCTGTTCAAAAACAAGAAAAGCCACAAAACCACCCAATAGGTAGGTAATATGGATACTTGTTTAATTCACATAAGCTAAGTTAAATTAGTATTATATATTTCTTATTTGAGAGCTTAAATCTACTTCTAAATGACATACCTAAAAGTATCTAAGTTTAATTAGCTTTTTTAGTTTTAATTAATTTGGATTTATATCTTTTGTTTTTGAGCTTTAGGTTAGAGAAGACATTGTAAAAATTCTATTTTTTTAATGATTTACTATTTTATTAAAGTGTTATGTGTGGCTTAATCACATTTAGAGCCCTAGTACAATTTTTAGAAAAATAAATAAATAAATACAATTTTCAAATAAACAAAAAAAACTTAATTAAATTTCTTTTTAGCTTTCTATTAAGGAAAACATTGTAAAATTTTTAATTGTAAAATTTTTAATTTTTTAATGATTTATTTTAATGTAAGTGTCATGTGTCACCTTCACCCAATTTAAACAAAATAAAAATATAACTTTTAAATGAATAAGAAAAAACAACAAAAGACCTTAAATAACCCCATGTTCATCCATCCCCATGCTAAATTCAACCATTTCATTGCATGCTTCTCGCTTTTGATCACCTTCAATGGACAATAAAATAATAATATGTGTTTTTTAATCACTATGGAAAAATATATATATCCCATTGTCCATTGGGTGAAATGAACCTCAGCATTCGTGTGCATGAAAATGTGTCTACCAGCAAGGTCATTTCATTGTGAATTAGTCTATCTAGTGAAGCATATTAAACTTAATAATTAGTATGATTCTATCAAATTTGATAATTATGGATTGATCTTCATAATTATGTAAATTTATAATTAAAGAATTGAAATATATAAAAAAATAAATATTTTTCTTCAATTTATTATTTATATATTTTGATAAATTACTCTTTAATTCCTAATTGATATGCTTCATTAATTTTTATTTCAAATGTATTAGCGGTTCATTACATCTTGACAATACTCTCATTTGAGTTTCCTTAAAACAAAAAGATATAGTTCCACTTCTCTATAAGTTCAAACCAAAACTTATATATTTTATTAATAGTTTTTTTTGAAAAATTTACAATATTAATTTAATTTTCAAAAATTTAAATTTATATATTTCATTAATTGTTCCATAAAAATTTAAAATATATATATATAATTTTAAACTAATTCTTAAAATTATAATTATGTAAATTAATTTATATACATTTTAAAAATATAATTATATTTTTGTAATGTTCCAAAAAATTGGAAATAATTTTTTTTAACAGGCTAGTAAAATTGCCTAGGCTAGACATTATTTAATCTTGTGGAATATAACATACACTAAGAGTACCATTGTTTCATCATAAGATGCTCTTAAGTTTTACCTTCTTACTTTCAGTTATGGTTATTACTGTGTTTTTACATTATGATGTTGTAAATCTAGTTACTAAGCTACTCTCATGTTTATACATTGTTGTGTATGTGTAGTTACGTTGTATATGTACTTATTTACTATCATCATGTGTTTAATTATTATTTACATGATCTAACTTAAATTTGTTCTTGGAACCCCAGTGGCGGAGTGGTGGGAGTAGTTCTCCCATGTGACTATTTGAGACGTAAAGCTTCTACTTGTCTAGTGGGCTTACTTAGTTTAGTTCAAACTAAGGAACTCTTAACTTGTTTACATGCAGATGTACTACACTTGTCGCTAGTGATACCTACTTATCGTTATTATTGCTTCGTACATACTTGGTTTAGTGACAACGTAATTACCACGATTATTTCTTTTAAGATCTAGAATGATTATCTAAGTGACGCTTATTGTTCATTATGAGTTACTGATAAATTGTTTATATTTTAACCTAGATGTATTTCATGTTTATTTAACATATCTTTTATTATGTGTTGGACAGGTTCACAAAATCTTTGTTAAAGACCAAATCTTGGATTTCTGTAAACAATGTTTACCATGGCATAATTCATATGCCATGGTTCTAAACTTGTTTCCTAAGGAGGAAGATAAGCCAAGTTTTAAAGGATTAGCGCCTGAAGTACCCAATGCATACAATGTCTTATGCCTTGGATTAAAATTTGGGGTAGCGAATTATATGACATGGTCTAAACATTCACGTTGGGGTTTTAACACTATGGAAAAATGGAAAAAGGTGGCAACCATATTGTGTCGCTTACCAACTATAGAGATGTGGTTTTTGGAATTGATAGTGGACACAAGCTGGTGCCATTAATGCATATTGGAATTTGTGGCATCCCCAACATAGGGTTTGGCTCCATGATGGCTTGTCATTTCTCCTGGTTAGTGGTTGTTTGGTCTCAGCTCCGCTCAGAGGTGTGAAGGAGACCTCCACGGCGTCGAAGGTATGGTGATGTTGGGCTTCACAGTGTTTGATGTTTTCTTTGTGGCTCACTTAGCTTCCATACTTCTCATGATTCGTAGTGTTTTGTGGTTGCAGATGATAGTGTTGGCCTGAAGATGTGGGATTCTTAGTGTGATTTTGAGCCATGGGTTGGAATTACCATTATGGTAATCTTGCTAACAAAATAGTGCTCGCCGCCTCTTGGATTTAAAATTGGGTTGTATCTTGTTGTTTTTTGAAGTTTTAAGATATGGGGTTTCGATTTTCCTTTGGCCTGGGTTTACAAAGAGTGGGTTTGTAATTATTGGGGCTGTTACCAGCGATGGGGCATTGTGAATTTTAACAGGCTCTACATGTATTTACTTTGTGTAAATATTATTTTATTTAAGACTTAAGCCTACACAACACCATTGCTTGCAAGGGTGTTGTGGCACTTAACACGACTGTGTAAGTTTTGTTAATGTAATAAAATGTGGGGATTGCAAAATACATGTTGCGTTTATGTTTTGCAATGGTTATTAACTAGACTGTGTAAATAGAATTATGTTGCATTATTGTTTGTTGAACTTGGGTTTCATATGGAATTTTCCTTTGTGGTTGGACTGTGTAAAATTTCTTCCATTATTATCTTAGTTATGATAATTAGTGAAGTGGATAGTGTAGTGCTTGAGGCCATGCCGTGGATGGAACAGGCGCTTTCCATGGAAGATGCAAAATCATAGACTATTTAGATTTTACCTTATGGTTTTTATTTAGTGAAATGTGGAAACCAAAGGAGTTGTGGGTGCAAACCCTGGATGGATTTCGTTTCTATAGGTAGATACGTTGACAATGCAAGATTGTTATTTATGTTATAGTGAAGTTTATTTATAAGGCGTGGCTTATGTAAATGTTGTGCATAGATTAGTAAAGGACTTACAACCTCTCTGTAATGATTTCCGTTTTGATTTATAGCTTGGGTATGGAAGGATGAGGGTCTCACGACCTCGCTATAGCGAATTTATTTTAATGTGTACAACACACATACACTCTGTGTATAGTGTGGCCTTGATAAATGTAGAACGACTCTACAAGAGTTGAATCCTGGTCGTTGTTGATGCAATGAGTTGTGATAAATGGGTGGTTGCAATTTGGGGCTTAGGTGCCCACAGGATTCTATTCCTGCCCTCTTTTGTATATTTACTTGGATTGTGTGTCAGACTATGATGGGGTTTATGATTTGGTTTTTGTGTACTAATGTTTTTCGTAGATTTTAATACTCAGGAATCATAGATTATGTAAGTGAAAATGGAAAAGGTCGTCTACAGGATTCATTCTTGCGACCTTAATGTAATTACATGTTTTTAATTATTTATATTGTAATGCTTTTGGTTTAAATATTATATGATGGCTGTGAGCAATATTAGATGGGACTATTTGATTTATGGCATACGATTTGATTATGGAGATTTATAATATTAGGCGGCTGTGGATTTTAATAAGGAAAAGGAACTTGATTTTAGACAAATGAATGGTCACGATACTTACTATGTTTATTTGCTTATGATGAAGTTATTTTAATGGAAATGATCTAGTAGTTAGCGTGTATTTAAATATGCATTCCTTGAAACATCTTTGTTGTTTTTTATCTTGGATTTAATATGAAATGTTTATAATTTGTGCTTTAGATATAATTATTGTATTGGTAGATGATATTTGTATTTGTATTTTATATCAGTTAATATATATATATATATTAGTTTAGTTGTAGATAATAGATTAGATTAACTAGGTTGTAAACTTATACTTATATATATAAAATATTACTTCTGAACTAGTCTATTTTAATTTAAAACATGCTTCTGCTGACAAATGGAATATGTCAGTAGAGTATCAAGGCCAAAAGAACAGATAGGTAACAAATTTGAAATAAAACCTAGTTTGTAATTAACAGAGTTTCAACAGTAAATATAACACACGAATGAAAAATAAGGTGCAAACCCTTGATAAAAATTTATACAGGAATTAAATTGCAAAAGTAATCTAAAGAAATAAACCATGGATAAATCTAACATAAGAAGTAAAGTACAGCCTAGGGTTATAATTTAAAATGTAAACCCTAGAAGATTAAACAGAAATCAAACATATAGGGTTAGAACATGTAATGTGAATCTTTACCTAAATCAGCCAGCATTTATTCTAGAAAAATAGAATAGGCAACCTAGGATCTCATACCTATAATCTGAAGCTTCTTTAATGGCTGAACCTGCACACTCAAATATACATCATTAACAATTCATAGGAAGATCTGACCTTTGTATTAGATAACCAAATCACTTGGGAACTACCACATTCCACCCAACCATGACCCAGAACCGTTCCTGTTTTCAATCTGAATCCCCCCGAGCTAGACTCCAACATGCAAGTAGCTTAGAGCTCCTAAGGTAGGGTTTCCTATCGGGTATATCAGGTTTGGATCACTTCTCATTTTCCTTTGAGGAAATTGTTCTTCAAGAATTCACTTGAGAGCAAAACATACAGAATAATGACTCCCACAAGATAGATTAGAACAAGAAGCCTTTCCTTGGCTTCAGACTTTATAGATAGAATTTTTAGTCAAAGGGATAGTTAAATCAAGAAACCTCGATTTCTTGATTTAACCCTTTTTAATTAATTGGGGTAATTTTTAATAATTTAACTTAGGAAATTTCAACTAGTTCCTAATTAGACTTTTGTAGGTATTCTACTATTTATTATCTTTTAATAATAAATAATAGTGGATGGAGCTCTTTCCTTTCTTTCTTTCATCATTAATATTATTACTATATTTATTCTTTATACATACCATGTATAAAATACATAATAATATAACATTTGTTAACATTTGTCTTTGGGAATCATATACCATGATACCTATACTTAATGAGACTTCTTCATTAAGGTCAAATATGTAGATGGTTAGTTCTACTAGGATAGGAAACTCTAAACATCCTTGCATGTTGGATTTCATCGTATAACATGGTAGTTCTCTAGTAATTTATGAGAATACATAAATTCAAAATTTCATTTAATCACTTATAAATAAGTCTAATGAGATCAATATGTTTCTTGAGTCATTTTCACTCAGAAGTTATTAAATTCTTTTCAGTAATCCCTAGCGCTTACCAGAGCCCATACTCAATGCTTAACAGGGAGTTACAAACTTAGTGCAACTCCAGAGCTCTTCGCTCAACACTAATGCTAGGATGTACTTGTATGATACACCTAGGGATACAATGGCCAAGGATCCAATGCTCTAGAGCTTATGCTCAACATCAACATGGAAGGCTCCAGGGATTATGCCCAACCCTTCCAATTATCTTTTCATGTGATCCAGATCATCTCGATCAACACAAATGTAAGTAATCATGTGCTCCATAGCTTCTCACTCAGTACAACATTATAATTACCCATGTGCTCCAGAGCTCCTCGCTCAACACAAAACATTAATTACACATGTGCCCCAGAGCTCCTCGTTCAACATAAAACATTAATTACATATGTGCTCGAGAGCTCCTTGCCCAAATCAAAACATTAATTACACATGGGATCCAAATCTCCTCGGTCAACATAAAACATCTTACCAATCATGTGCTTCAGGGTCCACGCCCAACACAAACAAGCATATATATATCATCAATAATTGCCTTAAACCCAATATATAAAAGAAATCATCATGTTCATATGCAATGGGGTCCTCGACCGAATATATCAAAATAAAATATCAAGATAACATCCTAATCAATAGGCTCATGCCTATAAGTGTTAGGTCCAAAATTCGGAATATTACAATTTTTAAATTAATTTGTAAAATTATAATTATATCATTAACTTTATCTTTACAAATGAAAACTTATCCTCCAATTAATATAGTAGGCTAATTATTTCCTTTCAACTTTTAAAATAAATTTTAAATAAATATAATTTCAAAATTTTCATGATTTAAGGTGACAACTTATGTATTTAATTAATTCTTTTATTGATTTTTTTAAATTAAATTACAATTACAGTTTTCTATAATTTAATGTATAAATTTATATATTTTAGTACTATTTTTTAATATTATTTTAAAATATCCTAAATTTATAATTTATAATTTTCAAAATGTTGAATATAAAACTATATATGTTTTCTAAAAAATACCAAAAATATAATTTTATCTTAAATTATGGATTTCTATTATTTTTTAATTTGATATTATTTAAAAAATTTAAATCATGAATTTCTATTAATTGTTTAATTTGATATTTTTTCAATTTAAAAAATACTTCTATTTTTTCATAATTTAAAATCAAACCTTATATACTTCCTTAACATTTCCATTTATTTTTGTTAATAAATCCAAAATTATATAAATACATTATTTATAAAAAATTTCCAAAATTTATACACTTATTTATTATTATTTTTTCCTTCAAAAAGTAAAAAAAATAAAAGATGATCCACATTTTCATAATACTGTTGTTTGAGCTTTGGAAAAAACAAAAATACATAGGTACAATTTTCAATAAACTAATAAAAAAATGTGCAACTAATAAGTTAAAACATACATATAATATATTATTATAAAAAAAATTTATAACAAATAAAAAAATGAATTAATATAATATTTTAATTATAATTGATTTTAATTAAATAGTTAATAGTTTATATATATATATATCTATATATCTATATATATATATATATATAAACTATTAACTATTTAATTAAAATAAATTATAATTAAAATATTATATATATATATATATATATATATATATATATTTGAATATATGTCAAAATAATTAAATTAAAATGTATGGGTTGTTTAGATAAATGCCTCCGCGAGTTTAAGGTACATGATTGTCTTGCATCTAGGGTTTGGAGTTTTCCGAGTTCTCTGTGTATTCTTGGAGGATTGAAAAATTTCGGGCATCATTTCTTCTTGCGCGGCACACATTTCTGAATTAAACCGGCAACATAAACACCACTCGTTGATAGAAATATTTATACAAACTATAAATTTAATGTTTAAATTTAACAAATTTGAATTAAAATTTTGATAAAAAATTAATTTTTTGTCTCGAGTGTAGTGTTGATTAATTGTCTCTATGGTTCATATAGGTTCTGTTTACTTGGTGTCTTATGGATTTTTTTCAATCCTCTGTGTATTCTTAGAGGATTGAAAAATTTTGGGTAGCATTTCTACTTGTCGTCACACATTTCAAACATATTAAAAAAAACTAACATGAAAACATGTATAACAATGATTGTTTTTAATTTTAACCTAAAATTTTAGAACTTAAAAAAAAAGTAAAATTCCATTTAAATTTTGAAAAATAAGGTTTGGGTGTTACCTCTCTTCTCTGATATCGTGGTGAAAGGTAGGGTGTGGTTGTGGCTTGGGCTGTAACTCAGTCAAGGTTGTGGGTTGTGTTGTAGCTTGATCGAGGTAACTATGATGTGTGGAGAAAATGCAAATATTAGGTCGCAACTTACCAGGGGATTTTTTATAATTTTTTTTACAGGGACCTCAATCAAGATCCGTAGCTCGATCGAGGTTTTATTAAACCCTCGATTGAGGTTTTAAGACCTTAATTGAGGTACGTTTTTTTTAAAATTTCCTTGCCAAAAACTATAACCCACCTCCGTGGATGCACCCTTATGTATATATCTTCTTGCAGGTATCCATGGAGAAAATCACTTTTGACATCCATATGATGCACCTCCTAGTGCTTGGATGTAGGAATGGCCAAAAATAGCCTTATGGAATCCATTTTTGCCACCGATGCAAAGGTCTCATGGTAGTCCACTCCTTGGACTTGGGATAATCCTTTTGCAACTAGTAATGCTTTATATTTGTAGTTTGATCTAGCTGCATTAACCTTTGTCCAATATACCCACTTGCATTGAACAAGTTTCCTCATAGGTGGAAGGGAAACTAGCTCCCAAGTTGCATCTTTTCGGAGAGAGTTGAACTCTTCATCTATTTGGGCTTGCCATATAGGATCATTACAAGCATTATAGTATGACTTAGGATCATATCCAATCATCATATATTAGGTTTCAGGATGTAAATAATCATTGCAAGAAATAACAATACCCGCTCTTCGAAAATTTGACCGGGTTCTCCTTGGATCAACATGATTTCCAACATCTAGCCAATGAGAAGAGAGAGTCTTTTCGACCCATTTTGGGAGATGAGTGGGAAAAATAGGATCTGATTCAAACCCAAATTTATTATTCTCACTCATATCTGAAAAATTATAGCTCACACTTCCATTTTCATCATCAAAATTATCAGCAAAAAGGGAGGAAATTTCAACAATTTCTTCCTCGGTTAGTTCCACATCTTGGAGAGGTTCTTCAAAGAGGACACTTCTCTCTATGAATATATTTTTGGTTTTGATATTCAATAGTTTGTATCCCTTTTATTCCTATGGATACCCAATGAACATACAATCAATACTCTGCGGTTGCAAAGACTTCTTCTTGTCATGTCGAATTCAAGACCAAGAAGTGGACCGAAAAACTTTGAAATTGGGCACATCCGGTTTGTGACCAAAGTATGCTTCGAAAGGAGTTTTTCCTTTCACAGATGGTGAGGGACCCTTTTATGAATGTATGAAGAAAAAATCATTTCTTTAGCCCAAATATTTGTAGGTAAATATTTAGCTTCAAGCATGCACGTGGTCATCTCTTTTAGGGCTCGGTTCTTCCTTTTTGCTACACCATTCTACTAGGGTGTGTAGGGAATGGAGTGATGTATCTCGATGCCATATTTAGCATAGATTTCAGTAGCTCATATTTGATGTACTCTCCTCCATTGCCATATCTTAGATCCTTTACCTTGTTCCTATAAGTATTCTCAATAGAATCCTTAAATTCAATGAATTGTTCAAGAACATCATATTTTTTCTTGAGAATAAAAACCCATGTATATCTCGACAGGTCATCAATGAAAGTGAGTAGATACCTTGGACCATTAATGGAGGTTGTATGCATAGGACCATTGGAATCAAAGTGTATCAGCCCCAAAATACATGTAGCACCACTTTCCTTTCTAAAATAACTCAAAAATTCATAAAAAAATAATTTTTTTTTGTGTGACATAAAATGTCAAATGTTGAAGGTAAAGCACCACTAGCTGTTAGCAGATAATTAAATAGTTTGTGAGAGAAATGAAGATTACTTCTTTATAAGTTTATGTTTAACTTAAATGCTTATCTTTATATACTATGTTAGTACTATTTTAACCTAGCAGTTGTGTTTTCCAAAAAGTAGAAAAATAAATTTGTCTTTTACTAATGCTAAGTATGTTATTGTTTTCTTTTGACAAGTAGGGAAAGTTTCATGGGTGTGATCATGGCTTACTTAGCTTATAGCTAACATAGTGGGACTGATGGTTCTTTACACATTTTAACAGTTAAGCGTATATTCCAGTAAAAAAAAGTATATATATATTCAGGTCAAGAAAGATACTGCACTAGCATAAATATGATGCCAGACTTAGAATGTTTAAATGCATCTTGTCTCCATAACAGGTAATGTTGATATTCTTAAATTTGTCAAACTCCATAAAGATGTTAAATAAAACTGCATATGCATGGGTGAAAATACATGACCAAAATACTATAAAAAAGAAATCAAATCAACTAAATGATTAAGATCATTTCTAAGAATTACTCATACTTTCTCTTATAGTAGATGTGATCCAAAGTTTATATAGGAAGAAACAAGGTTCACAAATTTATGCTTAGATCACTCAGCAACATTTGGAGTTTGGTTTTGAACATAAGTATTTGAATCCTTTTGTAAACATGAGGGAAATACTCTATGCTATTGAACTATAAAACTAGTCTATCTTATTTAAGAGTTTTGTTTCTTAAGGGTTGTTTAGTCATCATAATCATTAGATGTATTATCAAATTTACCCTTATCCTATGGTTTTATAACTAAATGTTTTCTCAATAAATAAACAAAACTACTTTTACTATTAACTATTTACTCATTATTTGGATGATAGAATTACAATCGAGACTCTTATATAAGTCTATAGATTTCACTCACTTGTAACCACAATTACACAATGCAATAAAAGATTTGGACCAAGATTCTCTTCCTAGTTTGAAATAATAATTCTTCAAACTGTTACAGGGTGAATTATTTTTACTTATGCTCCACACTTCAATTCCTAGTGTACCCTTCAGCTATAAATTACACCTTACACAATGTTGCTTAGCAAATCTCTTGAGATAAGGTTGTTGGTTTAAAATAGTGAGAGATCTTATATTGCTTTGGTCCTAGTTAACATTTTACTCTCCAACTCTAACAATTCAAAAGACTACTTCAAGGAATGATTAGATCTCCATCTTATTAGAGTTTAATATTAAAAGTATGTCTTTTACATATGTTTTATCAAACATAGTTAACAAAAGAACTACCTTGTCTTAACCTATAACAATAACCCTAAAAGGAAATTAATTTCTTGTTTCCATAGTTTAAAACCTAGGCATTAAAAAGATGAAGGTATATTTCATTACTAGTAATCAAAGTTATATTGTTTAAATGATTATTGGTTTCGATTTGTAATGATTTATAACCAGATTGGAACTGCATTCTCAACTATTGACTTGCATCCATGATGATGAAATAATTCTAAGGACACGTGGAGATGTTTTGTCCACAGGTTAAGTTAAGTTATAACGAATGCCCTAACCCTATCTTTTGCATTGCAAGAGTTCATTCGACTGGTGTAGCTGAGCTGTGAGCTCGTGGCCACCATGGCTCTTTATTGACCTCCTCATTCTGAAATTTTCTACGAGCTCGATTTGGTGAGGAAAATACGTTGGTTTTTATAGTTTGTAGACCGTTGTGGGTATTTTGCGTGGAAAAATATTTTATCACCAAACTGAGGACTATGAGTTTTGTTCTAAATAGACACAATGGATAGAGTTTTAAGCCACGAGTTTTCTTCGTTCTGGTTGGAGTACTGCTCGTTTTCTTCAAATTTGTGACTCAGGGTTCCAGTTGTATACAGTGCATTAAAATTGTCTAGGGAATCACTCTTTAATGTGCCATCGAGTTTTCTCTAGTTGCTTGCTTCCATGACTTCTCCAAAATGATAACCTTATCAGGTAATGGCCGGTCAAGATTTATACTTCATGAAAGCTTTATAATTTATCAATACATTTTCAAGGATTATACTTATCATTATTTGTTGTGCAGGTTTTTCTCTTAGCTTTTGGTGTTAGCTGCTAGCACAACTCTCCAACATTCAGCCCTGCAAACCCTGGTAAGCCCCGGTTGTACTGAGGGTTTCTCCTGCATTGGTGTTGTGGTAGTCAGAAAGATAAGAAACTTCACTGTGCTGGTTATGGCTTGGCCTTGGTTTAGTTTGTTAGGTTATTGCTTCTTGTTGTTTATGTTTATACCATTTTAAAACCCTAGAGGTTATTATATGCAAACAGTTTTAAGGCTGTAGCAACCATGACTTAAGGTTTTCATGAAAGATCCTTTTTGGCCTCGAAGATGTAAAAGATTTTTGTTTTACATACTTGGCTTAAGCCGTGACATTACTGTTTTGACCACTGGCTGATTACTTAAATTTTTAAGTGGTTTTTGCTGGTAATGAAAAGATTGTTTATTTAGGAAGACTTGTAAACAGATGAAGGGTTTTGACTTAATATGAAAATTAATAGTTAAATTTTTGGTTTACTATTTTTATTTAAACTTGTATAAATTGTTTGCTCACGCTTAAGCCTTGACAGAAGTTATAAAGGCCATAGGCCATTATGCTTATTCTATTTTGTCTCTGTTTAATTTGTTTACAGTGTTACTTTATATTAATTTACATTTAATATAAATGATTTATAATAATTTTACGATTTGAATTTATACAGTTTATTTAGGTGAATAAAGTATTATGTTTTTCTCAAAATGGTTATTATCTTTGGATAACCTACAGTTCTGTATTTAAATGATTTTTTCAGAATAAATTTAGCTATGTATTTATTTTATTTTTACTAATAATTATTTACAGCTGTTATATTTTTGTGTTAAGAATAACAACATGAAAGTGTGTTTCAGAGATAAAAGCCTATCTCTTGTAAACCCTACGTAATTCTTGAGGGTTGCAGTAAAAACATCTGTGTTTCCAAATAGAATGTAAATGTAAACTTGAATAAATTATTATAATGAACTATGAAGTACTAACTAGGTTAAACCCTAAGTACTACTTTTATTGTTCCTATACTTGTTTATTAAACTTTATTTATTGTATTTATAATTAATACTAGTACTGATTATGTGAATATTATAATTACTATTGATTATTACATAATCTATTATTTTCTTGTAATTAGGTAATACAGCTACTTCTAGTAGACTAAACAAGAAAACGTTAAATTTATGTAAATAAATCATATAAATCTATAGAAGTAATCATTTGCATTTTACATTCAGAACTAATAAACAAATCTACATATCTAACTTAAGCAACCAACTGTAATAGAGTACTGGGTGTGTGCAAGAAGTTGAGGGTCTCTTTTGGCGCGTTAGATGCAATACAAAACTGGAAAAACAGACATCCATCAACTTGCATGGATATTTTGAGACACTTACACAATGAATCTTCCGATCAGTTAAAAACAAGAAATGTAGGAAATTGAATGACCTTTCCAAATGTATAATTTTTTTCTATTGACAATGTGGTTAACTATATAAAGTTAGATATTTTTTAACAGGAAATTTTTATTTTTGGGACAAATTATAAGGTATATGTTTTTGTGGGTGCAGCGTTTGAGTGTCTAAATGATGGAATAAACTTACGAAAACCGGTATACATATAGAGAACATATAGGACTAGTGCATGACTATTTTTCCAATAATAAAAATAATATTTTTAAATTTGTTTTTAATTATCTAAGAGATCAAACTTCAAAAATGGTACGTCAATTGTGGGTGCAGCATTTGAATGTCTTAATGCAATTATTTGGAAGTGGGTTTTTTATAGCATGTAGAGGTTGGTGTTCTCTAGTCCACCATAAAAAAAAATTTAAAAGGTTGAGAAATGAAAGAGATATGGACAAAACACTAACCCTGTTTTTTTTGAGTTGAGGAGCGATGACAGAAAATAAATAAGAAAAAAATAGAAAAAATTATGTATTCTTGTTAAAATTTACATATTTAGAATCTACAAAAAAAACCATATCTGTTTCTAAAATCTCATAAAAAATGGAGGTGTGCAGCATAATCAGATGAACCGCTAAACATGTGCATATTGGAAATTTGGATATAATGCTGAATTAGCCATGGTTTATCATAATCCAAGGAATAGGCATGTTGAATCCGAAGCATAGTACAAAGTAGACACATAGGCATAGGAATTCCATGAAAGCATGGGTGGAGGCTCGGCCTTGTCATTTGGTGGGAAATTTTTTATGAATTTAACCAATATGCGAGCGTGATTTAGTAAAGCCAAACGTGTGCATGATTTAGTAAAGCCAAACGCGCAAGTTATTTATAAAATCCAAACGCATGTGCATTGTAGTTAACATCATTTTCATCATTATCATCAACACAATCATCGTCATCATCATCATCATCACCTTCATCACCATCCTCAT
>LPNX011197064.1:510357-524872 GCA_001517045.1 Pseudotsuga menziesii | reverse complement strand
TCCTCATCCTCATCATCAGCATCACTTTCCTCATCATCATCATCATCATCATGAACATCATCATCACCATCGTCGTCATCATGATCAACATCATCATCATCATCATCATCATCATCATCATCATCATCACCTTCATCATCATCACCATCACCATCCTCATCCTCAGCATCACCATGATCTATGATCATAGATCATCATCACCATCCTCATCCTCATCATCACCATGATCATCGGTCATCGATCATCATCACCATCCTCATCCTCATCCTCACCGTGATCATTGATCATCAATCACCATCATCAACATTGCCATGATCATCATCATCCTCATCCTCATCCTCATCCTCATCATCATCGACATCAATATCATTATCAACATCATCAACATGATCATCAACATCACCATCAACATCATCATCACCAGCATCATCATCATCATCATCCTCATCCTCATCATCCTCATCATCCTCATCATCCTCCTCCTCATCATCATTGTCATCATCATCATTACCTTCATCATCATCATCAACATGATCATCATAATCACCATCAACACCATGAACATCATCGTCACCAGCCTCATCATCATCATCATCAACATCATCGTCATCATCCTCATCATCCTCATCATCTCCCTCATCATCATCATCTTCATCATCATCATCACATTCAACATCATGAACATCATCATCACCGTCGTCGTCATCATCATCATCATCATCATCATCATCATCGTCCTCATCATCATCATCATCATCAACAACATCATCGTCATCATCATCATCATCATCATCATCATCGCCATCATCATCACCATCGTCACCATCCTCATCCTCCTCCTCCTCATCATCATAAACATCTTCATCATCATCATCATCATCACCATCACCATCATCATCATCCTCATCCTCATCCTCATCCTCCTCCTCCTCATCATCATAAACATCTTCATCATCATCATCATCACCATCATCACCATCATCTTCATCATCATCATCACCATCATCCTCCTCACCATCATCATCACCTTCATCATCATCATCACCATCAGCATCCTCACCATCATCTTCATCATCATCATCACCATCATCACCATGATCATTGGTCATCGATCATCATCACTATCCTCATCCTCATCATCACCATGATCATTGATCATCTATCATCATCATCAACATTTCCATGATCATCATCACCATCGTCATCGTCGTCGTCATCATCATCATCATCATCATCAACATGAACATCATCATCAACATCATCAACATGATCATCATCATCACCATCAACATCATGAGCATCGTCATCACCAGTGTCATCGCCATCGTCATCATCATCATCATCAACATCATCCTCATCCTCATAATCATCATCATCAACATCATCGTCATCATCATCGCCATCATCGCCATCATCATCACCATCGTCACCATCCTCATCCTCCTCATCCTCCTCATCATCATCATCATAAACATCTTCATCATCATCATCATCATCATCACCATCATCACCATCCTCATCCTCCTCATCATCATCCTCATCCTCCTCCTCCTCCTCATCATCATCATAAACATCTTCATCATCATCATTATCACCATTATCACCATCCTCATCCTCATCATCACCATCATCATCACCATGATCATTGATCATCGATCATCATCATCAAAAGAGGCATGATCATCATGTTCATCATCATCTCCATCTTCATCATCATCATCATATTCATCACCATCGTCATCATCAACATCAACATCATCAACATCATCATCACCATCGTCATCATCAACATCAAAATCATCATCACCATCAACATCATGAACATCAACATCACCTTCCTCATCATCATCATCATCACCTTCATCATCGTCATCATGAACATGATCATCATCATCACCATCAACATCATGAACATCATCATCACCATCGTCGTCATCATCATCATCATCATCATCATCACCATCAAGATAATCATCATCGTCTTCATCATCATCAGTATGGAGGGATGGAGTAAAGGAGAAAAAGGAACATATAGGGAGGGATGCAGAGAGAATGAGGGAGGTGTATTTAGAAAGAGATAGGGATATGTAGGGATTATTAGGGCTATAGAGAGAAACATTTATATGCATGAAAAGAAGGGAACACTAAAAACATTTGTTTTGTTGCTAGCCATAGCAAACATTTGAGAAATTATGATCTTATTCGTTGCCCTAGCCATGCACCCACTCTATTAATTGTGCTTAACAATATCGCGTGCGCGTTATACTTAAACAAATCGCGTACGCGTTTTTACTCTATATAATGTGTGCATGTTTTGGGATTGTAAAAACAGTGAATTGTTTTTGTCCGAGAGCAACTTCACTCTGTTTTTATGAATTTATCCCATTACCACGCTTTTTTTTTTAGGAGCATGAGCCTACCTGTGAAAATACTCACAATTTACACATTCTCCATCATTCTTTTTGTTATGTAGGTGCAACATTGAGGATATCTTTCATGGTTGAAGAGCACACAGGATAAGATATCAAGCTTCAATGTCATTTCATGGTGATGGTGGATATACACAATTGTACAAAAAAATCAGCTTGAGGAACAATTTATGATTTAACTTTCATTTGCTTATTATTCAAGAGAACCAAAGGTAATTTTTCCCATTCATTATTGTTTTGATGGGAAATATGAACAATTGAAAAGGAAGATTGAAGCACCTTGAAGGATCAATAGTTATAAAGCAAGTTAAAGGTTTCAAATCTTGTAATTGAGGAGCAACAAAAACAAACTATATTGATGTTGATCATTGTGGTGATGGGGAATGTACATAAATGAGGAAGAAAATCAACAAAGAAGAAGAGACCTCAAGAAGTCATCGAATAAGAGAAAGAAAAGAAAAGAATAGACATGATGAATCCGTGGCTTTCTTTGGAAACTAATCCAAATCCAATTATAGAGGATATGACGGTTCATCCTATTAATCCAGTACAAGAAAAAAGGAAGCATTCACTAGAGGGACCTTCAATTTCCACAATAGTTGTTGAACAAGCACCCCATGGAAGTATTCAAGAAGCAAAACATAGGTGCTCATTAGGGGATGTTTCAAATCTCACATCAAGTCAAAGTGATAAGTTACCATCTCAAGACGAAGCTCATGAAGAGGCGTTGTACATGGAGCCTACTATTGAAGAGGCATTGGACATGGAGCCTACTGTTGAAGAAGAAAATATTATCCGGACCATCGATGAGGATGTTGGACTTCCACCATCCAACTACCAGGAAGAGAATGAAGGACAACAAGTTGCTACTGAAACACCAGAGCGTATTGTTGATGCACTAGATGATAGAAATCCAACCCCCTTACCTCCATTAGAAAGCACATGTCAAAGAACTCTGAAGTGTATACAAGTTGATGAAGGACTTGTCAATTCCATTGAAGGTACGCTATCTAAATGTAGTATTGCTTATCAAACTCAACAGATACTAAAGGAATATTTTGTTTCTAGATGTGATGGAGATAAATGTCGATTATTTTTATCATTGTTAAAATCTAGGGGCATGAATATTGTTAGGAAATCGTTAGGGATAAAGATGATAAAGCCTTCTGGACCAAGTTCTCATATAGTTAAAAGCTTAGTAGATGCCTTTGGTAAAATTGGTAAGAACACACGGTCAAAGGACCGCAATGTGACTCGTCGTGTGTTGTCACAAGCAATTGTAAATAAGAACACCAGGGTCCTTCGTTTTCTCAAGCCTACATCTAAACTAGTTAATTTGAATGTAAAAACCCTCCATAGGTATTCTATTAGAAGATAACATCTTGACACAACCACCCAGACAGACTTTTGGGCCTTTATTGGTCGGTTGCCACATTGTGACATGAAGCTAGTTGATGCAGTAAAGGGACTAGTGCAGAGTTTTTGGCATGATCACACAAGGCCTTCTTCAAACCGGAAGGATGTACTAAAACTAAGAAGGGGTTCAAAGGACCATGAACCACATATTAAGCATCTTCTTGATATAACACAGACATAACTATATGAGAAATTTAGGAATGAACATAGACAATTGAATTTGGGGCAAAGATCTTTTGAGAAATGTAATCCCTGGTATCTTAGAATAAATACTCTTCATAACACTTGTTGTTGTAGATACCATGTAGAATATGAATATTACTATGAAACATTTTTGTAAATTTGTCGTGTGTTGCATACTAACCATGTGTAGGATTGCTCCTTGACAATACCACCGACCTCATCAAGAGAATTCATTCATAGTATCATGTGCAATAGGCCTGAGGGGCAAACTTACTATGCCAAAATCCTGTTTGGATGGAACTTGCTCCAACTGTGCTGGAATGGCATTATTGAGCCAATGTATGCACGAGACTGGAGACAATGAATTTGGGAATATGGTTACAGACATGAAAAGTTTTAAATATATCAGCTATGAAATAGTCCCAGGGAAAGAAAGAAAAAAAATACAATTGGTGACATCTCAGGTACATGCATTTATCTATAAATTTATGTTTGAATAGTTGCATTTCATTCCTTACTTACAAAAAAACCTGATATTGAGATCATTTTGTGTCAATAGGTACAAGTTAGTGTCTTCATCAAGGAATTTATTGAAAAGACACGTCAATATGTTCAGCATGTCCACTTGGCACGATGGTAGGATGAGAAGTTTACAATATGTAGATATACATTTCCTCGTGGTGCTATACTTTCAGTAGTTGATTTTGCTGAGAACTGCACTCTACAACCTCAAAATGAGATCCAAAGTCAGTATTATCACTCTGAGCAGGTTTCCTTGATGGTGCATATCACATATAGGCATGGCCCAAATAGCAATGAAGAGCAAAGAGAAATTCTAAAGGAATATCACTTCTACATAAGTGATGATAGGTGCCATGACTTCCACTATGTATGTCATTGCTTCATCATGTTCTATGATCATTTTAAGGGCAGGAACAGACAGATGTATCGACACTGTATTTGGTCTGATGGATGTGCTGGTTAGTTAAAAAATGCATGCATATTTCAATGGTTGTGTTCATTGCATAAAAACTACAAAGTTCCACATATGTGAAACTATTTTGAGACTAGGCATGGTAAAGGAGAGCATGTGTCAAAACAGCCCTATGAAGAGAGGAATTGAAATTATCTACAATATCTACTATTTGAAATGCTCAATCTATAGTCAGGTGGTGCATGTCAGTAATGGGAGAGGAATCAGCTATGTGAGTAGAATCCACAAGAAAGAGACACGTGGAGAGATTTTTTTGGGAGGTGGTAGACATATATCATGAACATGCATGGGAATTCAAGACTATTCCTGGGACTCGTGGCTTTCATTCGGTTCGAAGCTCTGATAACCTAGTATTTGAAATTTGGACAAGAAAACTCGCTTGTTTTTGCCCACCTTGTTGTGATGGTGACTGGGATGTGTGTGAATCATTGGATTGGGTTGATGGATGGGATCACATATCACTTCCACTTGATCAACATGCAATTGTTGAATTAACTCCATTGGAAGAAGACCAATCGTCTATTTCTATAGATTTTGATCATGTATCAAACCTTGTACAACCTGGTATGATGCATTTTCGTAACATTTTTTTGTAAAATTTACATAGTCTTGAAACTCACACTAATGGCCTTGTATCATACAAAAAATATTTGGTCATATACCTACAATCATACTATTTAGGACACATATACGCAGTGGTTGCCTCAAAATATAGTGAATGGGGTGGTGATTACTGGTTGGCACGTTGTATAGAGGGAAAGAAAACCCTCATTATGTCCATGACTGATTATGAAAACAACCACTTCCCCATCGGGTCTATGGTTGTTAAAGGTGAATATCTTACACATGACAACAATGCAAGAAAGAAGGGTGGATATGTTTACAGGGATTACAAACCAGGTGCAAGTGTGTATCACTTTACCAACTTAATCATTGGTACAAACCTCCAAGTACGAACAATGGCTAGTTGGAATTCATCGAAGGTATGATACTTCTTACCGGATATAGAGCACGAGAGACTAATGGAGACCATTATTATAAGAGATGATCCGGAGGGCTTGGTTGTATGATAATAGGTGGGATCTAGCATGATGAGGTATGTATCATAATTGTAATTTTCTCATGTATGCTTCTTATGAATATGTCAATTTTGTGTTCTTGTACACTACTTCTTACCGGATACATAGCACAAGAGACTAATGGAGACCATCATTATAAGAGATGATCTAGAGGCCTTGGTTGTATGATATTAGGTGGGATCTAGCATGATGAGGTATGTATCATAATTTTAATTTTCCCATGTATGTTTCTTATGAATATGTCAATTTTGTGTTCTTGTACGCTACTTCTTACCAGATACATAGCACGAGAGACTAATGGAGACCATCATTATAAAAGATGATCCGGAGGCCTTGGTTGTATGATATTAGGTGGGATCTAGCATGATGAGGTATGTATCATAATTTTAATTTTTCCATGTATGTTTCTTATGAATATGTCAATTTTTTGTTCTTGATATGCAAAATTTTCCATAATGTTGTTTATAAATATGCCAAAAATTCTCTTGTATGTCAAGTTAATGAACATGCCAAATTTTACGTCTGATCAATAAACCATATATATCAATCATATCAACATGTCAAGATCTCATTCACATTCTATACATAACATTAGAATACATACATGTACCTCTGTAGGCCATACCTATCAAAGTTCTTTGTAGGCTCTCTTATAGGACTAAAACCCTAATTTTTCAAGTAGGTAATATTGTCAATGTTTTCAGCCAATATATACAACTAGGATGATGGAAACAAGATGCCAAAATGATAAAATTATGTTTTAAGGCTTGTATAATTTCCTTCTTGACAGCTCACCTCTTATACCCGCATGTCGATTGCCAAAGGGGTAGTGCATAGTAGTGTTGGAATTTCATCTCATTTTTTTTATTTAAAAGTTTAATTTCTACTTAAAAGATAATAAAAGATAATAAGAGATTTGGGCCAAAGATGGGAAATGCATTTCATGCCAATGAAGGCCAAACTTGGAAAATCCTATCCCTAACTAGGTTTTATTGTTTAACATGGATGGCCCATAACCATAACCCTACCTAGGAAACCCTAATCCTAACCCTAATCTTATCTTACTATCACAACTCAATTCAGAATCAATCTAATGTCCAACTCAACTTTTTCAAATCCGATGGACTTATGCTTCAAATCATGTTGATTCACGAAGCTGACTTTAGTGTGCATGTACTGACATCATTGAAACCTTTAAATATAATAGTTTTTTCATGCACGGTTTCCATTCTATGCCCTGGGTAGGGATTCAATAGGTGTCCCTGAAAGCCTGTAGAAGGTGGGATTCAACGTGTCACATAATCATGACTATTGCTCGGATCGATGAACCGTTGACTCCATTGGATTTAGGACATCGGGATAGTGCTAGGGTGGCCCTATAATATGGTTCCATGGAGAAGAGACCATTATTTTGGTCAATTTTGGAAACTAGGGTTTTGTTCAGTAAGTGAATGTGAGATTTTTGCACATGGGGGTCAAATTCACATATTGCTTGACCGTGAAGGTGTGGCTAGCGTTCCCACATAACGGGTGCCTAAACATGCTTGTAAGACCCACTAGAAGCCCTTTTTTATGCACAGTTTCCATTATATGCCCTTGGTAGGGATTCAATAGGTGTCCCTGAAAGCCTGTAGGAGGTGGGATTCAACGTGCCACAGAATCATGACCGTTGCTCGGATCGACGAACCATTGGCTCTGTTGGATTCAGGACATTGGGATAGTTCTAGGGTGGCCCTATAATATGGTTCCATGGAGAAGAGACCATTACTTTGGTCAATTTTGGAAACTAGGGTTTTGCTCAGTAAGTGAATGTGAAATTTTTGCACATGGGGGTCAAATTCTCATATTGCTCAACTATGAAGGTGTGGCTAGAATTCCCACATAAAACATTCATAAACACGCTTGCATGACCCACCGAAAGCCCTTTTTTATGCACGGTTTTGATTCTATGCCTCGGGTAGGGATTCAACAGGTGTCCCTAAAAGCCTATAGGAGGTGGGATTCAATGTGCCACATAATCATAACCATTTCTCGGATCAATGAACCATTGGATACATTGGATTTAGGAAATTTGGATAGTGCTAGGGTGGCTCTATAATCTAGTTCCATGGAGAAGAGACCATTATTTTGGTCAATTTTGGAAACTAGGGTTTTGCTCAAGAACTGAATGTGAAAGTTTTGCACATAGGGGTCAAATTCGCATATTACTCGACCATGAAGGTGTGGCTAGTGTTCCCACATAATACATGCCTAAACAAGCTTGCAAAAACCACCTAAAGTCATTTTTGATGCACGGTTTCCATTCTCTACCTCAGGTAGGGATTCAACAGGTGTCCCTGAAAGTCTGGAGGAGGTGGGATTCAACGTGCCATAGAATCATGAACGTTGCTCGGATCGACAAACCGTTAGCTTCATTGGATTTCGAACATCAAGATAGTGCTAGGGTGACCATCTAATCTACTTCCATGGAGAAGAGAGCACTATTTTGGTCAATTTTGGAAACTAGGGTTTTGCTGAGTAAGTGAATGTCCAATTTCTGCACATATGGGTCGGCTTTGCAAATTTCTTGACTGTGAACATGTGGCTAGCATTCCCACATGGAACCTACCTAAACACACTTGCACGAACAACTGAAATCCCTTTTTGATGCACAGTTTCCACTCTTTGCCTCAGTCAGGGATTCAATGGGTGTCCCTAAAAGCCTGTGGGAGGTGGGATTCAACGTTCCATAGATTGATGACCGTTGCTCAGATCGATGAACTATCAGCTCTGTTGGATTCAGTACATCACGATGGTGCTAGAGTGGCCCTCTACTCTGGGTCCATGGAGAAGGGATCATTTCTTTTGTCAATTTTGGAAACTAGGGTTTTGCTCAGTAAGTGAAGGTGAAATTTTTGCACATAAATATCAACTTGAAGGAGATTGTCGATCTTCCCCTCATATAAGAGATGTGAGCATTTGTATGATGAAATGTAGGAGGAGACAATGCCATTATGTTAGTAACCATGTAATGGAACATGTTTATGTTTAGAAACAAGTGGCCATTCTATTACGCCATTATTACAAAATATATATATCTTCAGGCTACGAATGCTTCGAAAATGCCATGTACATTAATCACACATAACTTTCATCTCTTTCAAAGTTGTTACTTGAGGCCATTCATCAAATTCCATGTACATTAACAAAATGATAAAATAATGTGCAAGACATACATAACGTGCAGGATATAGTCATAACCATTATTTTGAATCAACCTTATAATACTCTGATACTTTTAGGTTTTATGTGTATCCCATGTATTCGTTAGATGAAAGACATCATGCCAAAAAATAATTTTATTTATTTAGACCACATTGGTGCATCATTTAAGTGTGTTAACTTCATGCATCCTTTAAACGTTTGTTAGGTTGTTATGTGGGTAAGGTGATTTTGTATTCCACCAAGTTGGATCAGTTGCTTAGCTGTGTTGGGTGCTTAAATGTGTATTAGACCTATGTTCCATCTTTTTGAATACAATTTGACATTGTTAATATAACATTGTATATGCAATTGGATCATGGTAAAAAACAATTAAAATGTACATTTTTGTCATTACATAATTTATTGTAATTGTGCATTGTTCTCAAATTTATAACTGATATATCCATATAATCATAAAATCTATAAAAAATTGGGAACATTACACATAGAAACATTCTTCGCCACACATGTATAATCACACTTAAAAGACTGAACCATGAATATCTCAAGAGCCTTGATATTAAATATTTTTTATACCATGAAAGTTATAATACAAAAATAGAAGGCCTATCTATGGCCTTTCAATGTACATGTATCAAAAACATATTTGATGTACATGTGCAAACAAAAGTACATCTGTCCAGGACCGCGTCCCTATACTCTAACTCCGGATTGTAGATAAAAATACATATTTGTCCTGGACTAACACATCAAAATTCTAACTTTCTCTTGTTTTTCCTGGACCTTGATGCTCTTCGGCTCTGTCAATGACCACTATGCATCTCTGGTGACTGCAAATCAATGACAATATTTCTTGATCAGGTAACTGAACTAGTACTCTCCATCAATAACAAATTTTGAAAATTTAAAAGATGACTCAATTGTAAATAAAACAAAGGCTCACTGCATCCGTCGGGGGTATAGGTGCCTATGGTGTCGAGGGTGTAGGTGCCTTTTTTGTCCTCCACCTTGCAGCGAGCCTCTTTGCCATGCTTCTCTGCGAATAAAAAAAATATGTCAATTATCTCAAGAATTATCAACATGTACATGAATAAGAAAGTACTAATCAATTACGTAAAAAATGAACATCTCGCCGAAAAAACCATTTCTAGGGGATGAGGCTGGTACTCTTTAGTAGTAAGAGGAGCCGTAGGTTGAACATCAACCTCAGTTCTGTGCACTAATGGACCAGGGTGTGGCTACATTCACCAAATGATTAAATAGTTAGACATCGTGCATTTCCAGAAACAATACAAATGAAATGTACAATTACAAATATTCAAGTAGATGTACCTCACTGTGACTTATCCCTATTGTAGATGCGGGATTGACAGTGGCGTCAACAATCCCACTAAGGTCTGGCATGGATGACTCTACATCCTGATGCTGTAAACATGAGAAAATAACATTAAGAAAAACCACTTGTGAAGTGAATACATAGCTAACCAACAACTACCATTGGAAGTGTGTACATTACCGTCAGATGAGTAGGTTGATCCTCATGCACACCCACTATGTTCAAGGAAGAGGGACCTTATCTGGTGTAAACAACCCCCTTATCTATGTTTGGAATACGAGGAGATCTAAATCAAAGAGGCAGTGTAGGGATCTGCGATGACGTATGCATTCAAAAAGTGTTACCATAGTTGGACATAGATTTGAATGGATGGAATAATATGTACTGAAAAAATAACATGTTGTAATATACTTACCCCTTCCTGGGACATATCTCCATCATGGGAGTGACCGTTTCCATCAATTTCTTGCCCCTCTTCAGATGCCTCTAGCATCTTCAAGTTTAAAAGTTATATTTACATTAGAGATCTATAAAGGAGTGTACAATAAGAAATTTAAATAATTCAAACAAGATTCAATGATAACCCATGTACTTACATTCTTCAAGTAGTCGTAAATTCAACCTTGGACTATGTCGTTGATATCAATGTCTCCAGCATCACGTTCTAAGTGGGGTTCTTGCAACTTCAAAAATTGTAAATATTAGACATTTTAATAAATTAATCAAGACTAACATATGCATTAACAAAATAATATGTAATAACAAAATGACAAGTGTTTAAATATTACCTCAATTGTGGTTCTTTGGGCGTTGGGTACAACTACACCGGGTGCAGTACCACCCCCGTGAGAGGCATCAATCTCCTGCAAGAGTGAATATTCCATATATATTATGAATCTTTTAATATGTTAGATATAGTATGGAACAATTAAAAATTGAACAATAACAGAGTTTTAAAACAATGTCCTTACCTAACCACCAGTCATCATACTGGTACCATGTCTTGCTCCAGGACCATAATAGGGTCCCCCACACGATGTGCAGACGTGTGGCTCGCTCCGAGGCACATGGGATGTTGGTCTATCCCCACCAGCAGATGTCCCTCCACCACCAAAAGCTAGTGGTTTTACACCAGCAGAGGAAGAGGGCGCTCTCTGGTCAATAGTGGTCGTGTGTTGAGAGACCATCTCAGCTAGAGTAAAAAATGCATCCTGTGTCTGGGAAACCATGTCATGTGTAGGAGGGATTTCTGCCCTTGGTAGCTGGCCATGAGGTGTGGGTATCTATGGATTGGCATCTCTATGCCTAGCATGGGGTCAGTGTTGGGGAATCCCCCTACCAATTCCCTAGAAGCCCAACATGTCAAAATAGTTGACATGTTTCCCCATCAAAAACTTTGCATACAAATTTTCGAGGAAGTACATCGGTACTTCCCTATTGTTGTGAGGGGAAATGTTAAAAACCATGTACCACCTATCCATCCAATTGTCTCTGATGGGTGGAAAAGTGTACCACTCAATAGAAATATGTGGCCTACTGATCTTCGGAATGTCATCTGTCCCAGGCAGTCTAAACAATAAATAGATGGCTTGTTTTTTTATTTTCATCTTTTTTACCTCGTTGTAACTCAACCCATCAGCATATTGTTTCCTTTTCCTCTCCCTATAAGATGCGATTCTATACAAATCATCATTCGATCTTGCGATCGTATCAATAATAGAAAACAATGAATCTGACAAGGAGCAGCGGAGCTCATCTCCACCCCTCCAAGCCGAACCAATCTCTCTCAAATGGACAATAAACCTCAGTATCTCCACATTGTTATGATCCATAGTAGCCACTGCAACCATAAATACAAATAAAATATCATTAGAAATATAAACACATGATATAATGACATATCTAAGAACTGAAAACTGTATAACTATTGACATATAAACTAAATCTATCATGTAAATTTAAAAATTGATCTTGAATTTTATAGTAAAGAATAAACATTTAACATTTTTTCATTTCATATTTATGTCCTAAATTCAAGTATTAATTCTAATTTTTAAGTACATGCATGTGTACATAAAGTGTCTTGAGTGCATATGTTGATTGCGAAGCTCGTCTAGCTTATTTTAAGGCTTGGATTATGAAGTTTCATCGAAATTGTGAGGTGCTAATTATTGCCTTTACAGGACCAAATCCCAGATTGCAGGTAGAGGCAACAACTAGACCCTAGAATAGGCGGCATAATGTGTTGTTGATGAATAAAATCCTAGTATAGGCAACGATTTTGTTAGATATGTAATTATTTTTTGTACTGTGATGTTTTTTGGACTCCAAAGGCTATTTAGCAGAACTTTATGGATTTTATGGTTGCAAGGGTTCCACTAGATTAAATATCATGTATGATCTAGTATGTGATTGGCATGCTTAATCAAATACATCAACCTACCTATGTATCTTCACGTTCATAGAGTCTATGGTTGAACTCTATTGTCTTGACCTAAGTAACCAAAAAGTACCCTTTGTTCAAAACAAAATATTTGTTAAAAGCATTGGAAGCTTCTATACCTTATTTTGACACTTGGATTGGGAAGTTTCATCAAAACTATAAGGTCTTTATTGATGTTCATGGAAGAGCAACTTTGAGAAGTTTCATCAAAATTATAAGGTGTTTATTGATGTTCTTTGAAGAGAAACTTCAATATTTTTGATAGAGGCAAGGGATTTACCATGTTTGTTTATGTATTTTAGGGGAATATATGAATTCCAATTGATTTTTTTTTTGTTGTATATGCAAGCTTGCAAAATAATTGACAAACTTTGTGTATTTGTTAATTTTGGTTTGGATTCACAATAGTGAAGTTCGTTTGTTTTTTATGAGTTAATTGGGGTTTTGGCTTAAATTGGGCATGTAAATTACTTATGCAAACTTGCAATGTGCTTGACAAACTTTGCATATTTGTGGATTTTGGTATGGATTCACAAGGATCCTTGTGAATATGCATATGGAAAAAGTGAAATTCATTTGTTTTTTGAGTTAATTGGGGTTTTGGTTTCCATTGGGCATGGGAATTTTGGGTATGAATTTTAGTAAATAATCAAAATTATTTAATTTTTAGCATTAAATTGGGGAATTGGTTTCAATTGTCAAATTACATTGGGGTTCTTGTTTCCATTGGGAAATTCTATTGGGAAATTCCATTGGGTTTTTGTTTCAATTGACCATAATTTAATTTAATATGGTTTAATTTTTCCATCTAGGAAAAATAAATTGATGAAGAAAGAGAAAAAAACATGAAAAGAAATGAGCAAAATACCTCACAAAGAGGAGGTTTATCCAAAGGTGGAGATGGAGGGCTTTGGCACACCCAAAATCGCGTTTGCCCAGTCGATATTTTCTCCTCCTTGGTCTAATAACCGCACAATGAGGAGAAAAAGACGGCTGTGGCCTATTTTAAAAAAAAAATAGGCTTTCCAAATCGTGCCTCCGTTTTAGTGAACGAAATCATGCACACGATTTTGTTCACTAAAACGGAGGCACGATTTGGTTTACTATCCTAGTTGGCATGCTTGGGACTGGGCTTGGCAGGCTCGGGATTTCTTGGGATGATTTTTTTTTTTGGATTAAGAGTGATTGACTTCACTCCACCATTGCATCTAAAAGGTCCCTCAACTTATTGCACACACCCTACTGCGTTATAAAAGGCATGTAAAAATACAGTGTGGTAATTTATTCCTATTCATTTTTCATTTATCAAATCTCTGCTGTTTTAAAAATAATATTCTAATCACCAGTTCTACCCATAAATAAAGTTCTTTTCTTCTTCATAACCCTAACAAAAATAATAATATGCATATCTTGAAAACTAGTAATCTCAAT
>LPNX011197064.1:430671-510281 GCA_001517045.1 Pseudotsuga menziesii | reverse complement strand
GTAGCGGGGTCCGTCAAAAGTATGCCGAGTGGGTACTCGTTGGATGCGGAATTAAATTCCGCATCCAACAAGCTCTCCCGATCGAAATTTGAGTAAAAACACGGGGAGATATGGCAAAAATACAAACAAAAAAAGTAGTTTTTTTTATGATACCTATCCCCAAATTTATATTAAAAAAGTGTTTAAGACCTATACGGTATTTCAAATTTAAAGCAATTTCATTGGATAACACATGATGACATGGAATTTGAATAAAAGTTAAAAGGCCCATTTTGAGTTGAAATTTCCTCTAATTGATTTCTGTAAATATTAAATAAACTATAATTAAACCTGAAGAAATAAAACTTGTCAAATGGATGAGGTGACAACAGCTTAAGGAGGTTGTTCCTCCCATCCAACTCCTGGAGAAAGCTTAGTGTGTACTTTCTCAGGACCCCTGAGCCTATTTGCTGGTCCTCCTGGTAGAGTACTGGGTGAAGGATGTAACCTTGAGATCCTCTATCACTTGACTAGATATACAGCAGTAATTCAGCCATGCTCACAGCGGTAAGAACTTTCGGCCTAGAGTAGATGCACAAGTTCATCTTCAGCAGTTAACCCATCAAAATCACTTTAACAAGTTCCCTCCATCGAATTTGTCATGTGCACTTCATTCACTCAGAATGATCACAATTCCAGAATGACCAGCCCCCAGTTGTCTTCAACGGGAAGTTTTATATCAATGCCTAGGTCTTCTGGATTAGTTTTTAATTAATGAGACACATCCTCCTATTCCACTTTCTTGGAGAATCATGACCACAATTATAGGGAAGTTGCCACTTGCAACAGTTAGAAGTAGTTTGAGGATGCTGCCACTTGTCAGTATACTCTCCACCCAATCTCCTCCACCAAGTGACCAGTTAACACTCATTTAACAGCTTCCCTAAGCTGTTGTCTCATCATTTATTTATTTATAAATAAAATATTCTGCAATACATTAATTATCCTTAACCCCACTTGGTCATCAATTACAAACTTTATCATAAAATATAATATAATGTTCCTCAATGACATTAAATTGTTTTGCAAATTGGGGCATGTGAGATACACACCCCCTTAATTTATAACATCGTCCTTGATGTTATTTATTCCTCATCCTTAGAATTTCCCTGAAATAGAATTGGATATGCATTCTGCGTATGACTTTCCAATTCCCAGGTGGCTTCTTTTAGAATAAGGTGCTTCCATTGCACCTTCACCTAACCAATGGTGCGATTCTAAAGCGAGATCTCCCTCCTTTAGAGGATACAATCTGCTTCCACCAGAAAATCTCATTCGGGTTCCACCTTCACATCTATCCAATTAATAACATGAATAGCATCATGTAAACATTTTTTTAATACAGAAATATGAAAAACATTGTGAACTCTTAAATTTGGTGGTAGAGCTAACTGATATGCTACCTTTCCTATCCTAGATAGTATTTCAAAAAGACCACAATATTAGGGTGCTAGCTTAGCACAACTACCTAACCATAGGGATGTCTTTTTAGGTCTCACCTTAATAAAAACATGTTCACCTACGTGGAACTCCTTTGGAGTTCATTTTAGATTTGCTTGACTTTTATGTCAATCTTGCGAAACTTCCAAGTTACCTTGTACCTATTTTACAATTAACTCCATCTCCTTTAATAATTCAGGTCCTAATACTAGCCTTTCAACTGGATTACTCCAAGAGATTGGGGTATTGCATTTCCTTCCATACAGAATTTCAAAAGGACTATATCTAGCCGAAGCTTGATAATGATTATTGTAAGCAAATTCTACCAGGTGTAAGTAATCTTCCCATTTACCTCACTGATCCTTTACATACATTCTGAGCAGATCCTCCAATACGTGATTTAATCTTTTAGTTTGTACATCAGTTTGAGGATGGAAAGGGGTACTAAAGTTTAACGTCGTATTTAACCCTTTAAATAAAGATTTCCCAAATTTTCCTGTAAACTTAGGGTCTTGGTCTGAAATGATCACCTTCGGTATTCCATGCAACTGAATTTTTTTTTAAAGAAAATATCAGCAATATTACAGCTTTGTAAGTAGTTTTTACAGGTATAAAATGGACTGCTTTACTCAATTTATCAACAACTACTATTATTGAGTCATTTAAGTTCTGATTTCTAGGTAGTCCCATGATAAAATCAAGGCCAATTATCTCCCATTCCCAGCTAGGAATAGGAAATGGATGAAGTATCCCAGCTGGATGATGATGTTCAATTTTTACTTGTTGACATTCAAAACACCTAGCAATGTATTATGCCAATTCATTTTTCATGTTTGGCCATAAATAATCCTTTCTTAGCATGGTTATGGTTTTCTGATAACCTAGATGCCTTGAATAAGGAGTTTTATGAACTTCATTTAAAATTAACAGCTTAATCTTAGGTACATTAGGTATGTATAATCTATCTTTATACGATAATAATCCTTTTTCGTTCAAGCTGTATCATGTACCTAGACTTTATATTAAATTTTCTGTTACCTTTGCTTGTAATTTTCGATAATTTTTATCTTGTTCTATTCCATATTCTAAATGTTCTTCCAAGTCTGTCTTATAAGTGCTGATGGATGCTCTAAACTTCAGTTTTTCATTTCTACTTAATGCATCAACAACCTTATTCTCCTTTCCTTTAATATGTTGAACTTCAAAATCGTATTCACTGAGAAAAGCTAGCCACCTAGCTTGCCTAGCATTCAGGTTGGGTTGATCCAATAGATATTTCAATCCTTTATTATCTGTCATTAATATAAACTTCCTTCTGATTAAATGATGACTCCACATTTTTAAGGCATGTATGACATCAGCTAACTCTAAGTCATAGGTCGCATAATATTTCTCATGAACCTTCAGCTTCCTAGACTCATAAGCAATGATGTGTCCTTTCTGAGTTAAAACTCCACCTAAACCGTCATTGCATGCATGAGTACATACTATAAAATATTGATTAGGGTTAACAATTCCTAGAATTGGTTTGGTGGTTAATAAAATTTTTAACTTTTTAAAATTGTCTTCACACTTCTAATTCCAATTGAATTTCTTCCCTTTTTTCTGCAAAAAGGTTATAGGATTTACAATTCTTGAAAACCCTTCGATGAATATTCGATAATAACTAGTAATCCCCATGAATGATCGGATGTCAGTTACGTCTTTTGGGACTGGCCATTCGTCAATTGCCTTTATCTTTTAAGGGTCTCTATAAATTCCTTCTTTAGTCACCACATGACCCAAATACTGAATTTTATCCTTAAAGAAGTCACCTTTACTAAATTTTGCATATAGTTGATGTTCTCATAACTCTTGTAAGACAATTTTAAGTGTTCTTTATGTTCCTCTTCAAACTTTGAGTAAATTAACATGTTGTCAATAAATACGACCACAAATTTATCTAGATATTTATGCATTACATTATTCATGAGACACATAAAAACCACTGGGCATTATTAATCCCAAATGGATCAACCAGATCATAGATCAATCTTTGAGAACACCGTTGTTCCATGTAGTTGATCAAACAGATCATCTATGCGGGGTAGCAAGTATATGCTCTTGATAGTCATTTTATTTAGTTAATGGTAATCTATACATAGTCGTAGATTTCCATCCTTCTTATTAACAAAGATGCAGGTGCCCCCAAGGGAGACACACTAGGTCTAATATAATTCTTATCAACGAGCTCTTTTAACTGCGATTTAAGTTCATTTATTTCCAATATATTCATCCGATAAGGGGCTTTTAAGCTGGGCACTACACCAGGTACTAGCTCAATAGTAAAATGTAATTCCCGTTTCGGAGGCAGTCCCAGAATTTCTTTCGAAAATACATCTAAATATTCCCTTAGGATCGAAATATCTCCTAGATTTAATTTATCTCTGTTATTAGTATTTTCTTCATTAATTATTGTTAAGGAAAAAGCTTTACAACCCTTCCGAACAACTCTCTTAAGCTGCAAAGAAAAAATATTCCTTATGGTTGTTTTCATAGCGATTCCTTTTACATTTATTAACTCTCCATCGTTATTTATGCCAGTAAATTTTTTATCAAAACAATTCAGGACTGCCCTACGCTATTCTAACCAATCCATACCAATTAACATGTCATATGAACCTAAAGTTAACACATTAAACTTAACGAAGGTTTCAAATTTATCCATAGTTACTGGACAATTCTTAACAAAGCTAATTACGTTTCTCTTTGCACTAGTAGCTAGCTGAACTAAACAAGATCTTGCAAACTTTTCAATTGAGAGCTTACACTTTTCTACCAAATTAGGAGAAATATAACTTAAACTAGCTCCTAGATCGATTAAAATAGATATAGGTATTTTATTTAGCTTACCTTCCACTTCCACCATGGAATTTTGATAATCATCTTTCCGGTTCTCCAATGCTGCATTGATCCTGGGCATTGTCCTCGCTAGATCACCAACAATCATCTCCTCCTGTATTGTGTGTATATTGCTAATAGTCTTCTTCCGATTGGGGTGAACTGATGCATAATGCAGACCATTACATTCCCAACACTTTATTGGTTCCTTTCATTCAAAATTATTGGTATAGTTACTGTGGTTGTTAGAAGATTATTTATTCTTTTGATTATTTGTATTCGTTTGTGAATTACTTTTGCTTCCTTGGAAATTTTTACTAGGAAAATTTCCGGTGTTACTATTCTTAAAATTTTGGTTAGGGACAAAACCTTTCTTTTTTTGTTCAAAGTTATTATTTATTTTGGCCTTCCAGTTGGTCATACTTTCCTTTTTACGATTCTACTCATCACAGAAATTCGCAATTCTCATTGCTTCTCCTAAATTTTTCAGATTATCATACTCAATTCTGTCTTTTATATGATAAGGTAAACAGCTGAGAAACCGCTATACCTTAGGTTTCTCATCCACAATATACGATACATACCTGAACAGACTTAGAAATTTACTATTTAGTTCTTTCATATTCATTGTTCCCAGTTTTCGTTCATAAAATTCCTTAGCCCTCTCCTCATAATACTATTTCGATAAAAAATTCTTCTTGAAATATTTTTTAAATGTACTCCAGTTAATATTTTTCTCCCTTATACCTTTTACTCTTTTTAGGTCCTGCCACCAAATATTTTCTTTCCCTATAAGATTATAAATAGCGATCCTATCCTTCAGTTTATTAGAGTAGTTATAAATTTGAAAGTATTTCTTCATCCCAGACAGCTAGGATTCTGCCTCTTGCCCCTTCTCAGTTTCACCATTAAAGGTGGGTGGCTTGATTTTCTTGAATTCCCCAGAGATTTCTTCGTAAGGTCATTAGAGGAAATTTGGGGTCTAAAATGGGCCTTATAAGAAAACACACCAATAATAAATTTTGTGAGTTGGAATTCAAGAACCAATAGAATTTCAATAAAATGAGTCAACCATAATGGTTGAATTGACATATCTGTCATAAAAGAAATCTACTTTTTGTGTTCGTATTTTTGACATATATCCCTGTGTTTTTACTCAAATTTCAGGCGGAAGAGCTTGTTAGATGAGAAATTTAATTCCACATCCAATGAGTACCCATACTACCTACTTTTGATAGACTTCGCTACCCCAAAAACAAGAAATTACTAAAAAAATGTGATGATGATGTCATCATCACATTTTTTCAGGAATTTATTGTTTTTGGGATAGTGGGGTCCGTCAAAAGTATGTAGTGTGGGTACTCATTGGATGTGGAATTAAATTCCTCATCCAACCAGCTCTCCTGCTCAGAATTTGAGTAAAAACACAAGGAGATATGTCGAAAATATGAGCAAAAAAGTAGTTTTTTTCATTCTTCCTCAAAAATTAATAACTATTATTTTATCATTTTCCTTAGGAATCCCATTTTAGACCTCAAATTTCCTCTAATTTTTAAACTTTCTCTTCCTAGTATGGTGATTATATTCACTACTGTCACTAGTATATTGAAAATTTTGTTTATGTGAATCACCATACACTTAAGAAGATGAGCTACTTTCGATTTTAAATTGTTTAGTCTTTATCTTTATACTAATAACCCATATCTTAAGACTCAGTTCTTTTATCTTTTTCCTCAGTATGAAATATTTCCAGCAAAATCTAATTTAGCTCCTCCTGAGCTCTCATAATTCTCTCCTTTTCTTTTCTAACTGATTCCATCTCTATTTTTAGTTCCTTAACTATTTGTAGTAGTTCGGAATAATTATTAGTTATATCTTCTTGTATAGGTTCTTTTTGAAAATTATTTCATTTAGTGTAAGGAGACTCCTTATCTACATATTCCTCCAATCTATCCATACTTGTGGTTAACTCAGAAAACAAAATTCTCTAGGAATACCATTCAAAACAAAATAACATCAGTATATTTGTTTAAGTTTATTGTTCCACATATGCAAGTTGAGCCACATTCAAGCCTAGTGTTTGAACTTGGCTCTGATACCACATGTAATAACTCAAAATTTGTAAAAATGTAAATTTTTTTGTGTGACATAAAATGTCAAATGTCAAAGCTAAAGAACCACTAGTTGTTAGCAGATAATTAAACACTTTGTGAGAGAAATGAAGATTACTTCTTTATAAGCTTCTGTTTAACTTAAAGTCTTATCTTTAAATACTGTGTTAGTACTATTTTAACCTAGCAATTTCATTTTCGAGAAAGTAGAAAAAGAAATCTATCTTTTACTAATGCTAAGTATGTTATTGTTTTCTTTTGACAAGTAGGGAAAGTTTCTTAGGTGTGATCGGGGCTTACTTAGCTTATAGCTAACACAGTGGGACTCATGGTTCTTTACAGGTTTTAACAGGTAAGCGTATGTTCCAGTAAAACAAAGTATATATATATATATTCAGGGCAAGAAAGATACTTCACTAGCATAAATATGATGCTAGACTTAGAATGTTTAAATGCAGCTTGTCTCCATAATAGGTAACGTTGATCTTATTAAAGTTGTCAAACTCCATAAAGATGTTAAACAAAATTGCTTATGCATGGGTTAAAATACATGACCAAAATACTATCAAAAATAAATTAAATCAACTGAATGGTTAAGATTATTTCTAAGAATTACTCATACTTTCGCTTATAGTAGATGTGATCTAAAGTTTATATAGGAAGAAACAAGGTTCACAAATTTATGCTTAGATCACTCAACAACATTTGGAGTTTGGTTTTGAGCATAAGTATTTGAATCCTTTTGTAAACATGAAGGAAATACTCTATGCCGTTGAACTATAAAACTAGTCTATCTTATTTAAGGGTTTTGTTTTCTAAGGGTTGTTCAGTCATCATACTCATTAGATGTATTATCAAATTTACCATTATCCTAGGGTTTTATAACTAAATGTTTTCTCAATAAATAAACAAAACTACTTTTACTCTTAACTGTTTACTCATTATTTGGACGATAGAATTACAATCGAGACTCTTATATAAGTCTATGGATTGCACTCACTTGTAACCACAATTACACAATGCAATAAAATATTTGGACCAAGATTCTCTTCCTAGATTGAAATAATTCTTCTTCAAACTATTACAAGGTGAATTCTTTTTACTTGTATTCCACACTTCAATTCCTAGTGTACCCTTCTACTATAAATTACACCTTACACAAGGTCGCTTAGCCAATATCTTGAGATAAGTTTGTTGGTTTAAAATAGTGAGAGATCTTATATTGCTTTGATCCTAGTTAAAATTTTACTCTCCAACTCTAACAATTCAAAAGACTACTTCAAGGAATCGTTATATCTCCTTCTTATTATAGTTTAATATTAAAAGTATGTCTTTTACATATGTTTTATCAAACATAGTTAACAAAAGAGCTACCCTGTCTTGACCTATAACAGTAACCCTAAAAGGAAATTCATTTCTTGTTTCCATAGTTTACAAACTAGGAATTAAAAAAATCAAGGTATATTTCATTATTAGTAATCAAAGTTATATTGTTTAAATGATTATTGGTTTCGATTTGTAATGATTTATATGCATATTGGAACTGCATTCTCAACTATTGACTTGCATCCACGATGATGAAATAATTCTGAGGAGATGTGGAGATGTTTTGTCCACATGTTAATTTGACTTATAACGAAGGCCCTAACCCTACCTTTCGCATTGCAAGAGTTCATTCGACTGGTGCGGCCAAGCTGGGAGCTCGTGGTCGCCATGGCTCTTTGTTGACCTCCTGGTTCCCAAATTTGCTGCGAGCTCGATTTGGTGAGGAAAATACGTTGGTTTTTATAGTTTGTAGACAGCTGTGGGTATTTTGCATGGGAAAATATTTTATCACTAAACTAAGAACTGTGAGTTTCGTTCTAAATAGACACAGTGGACATATTTTTAAGCCACGAGTGTTCTTTGTTTTGGTTGGAGTACTGCTCATTTTATTCAAATTCATGACTCAGGGTTCTAGTTGTATACGGTGCATTAAAATTGTCTGGGGCATCACTCTTCAATGTTCTATCGAGTTCTCTCCAGTTGCTTGCTTCCACGACTTCTCCAAAATGATAACCTTATCAGCTAACGATCGATCAAGATTTATACTTCACGAAATATTTATAATTTATCAATACATTTTTGAGGATTATACTTATCATTATTTACTGTGTAGGTTTCTCTCTCAGCTTTTGGTGTTAGCTACTAGCTCAACTCTCCAACCTTCGGCCCTGCAAACCGTGGTAAGCCCCTGTTGTACTGAGGGTTTCTCCTGCATTGGTCTTGTGGTGGTCGAAAAGATAAGAAACTTCACTATGCTTGTTATGGCTCGTCCTTGGTTTACTTTGTTAGGTTATTGCTTCTTGTTATTTATGTTTATACCATTTTAAACCCTATAGGTTATTATATGCAAATAGTTTTAAGGCTGTAACAGCCATGGCTTAAGGTTTTTCTTGAAAGAGCCTTTTCGGCCTGGAAGATGTAAAATATTTTTCTTTTACATTCTCGGCTTAAGCTGTGACATTACTGAACATACGACCATTGGCTGGTTACTTAAATTTTTAGTGGTTTTTGCTGGTAATGAAAAGACTGTTTATTCAATAAGACTTGTAAACAAATGAAGGGTTTTGACTTAATATGAAAAGTAATAGTTAATTTTTTGGTTTACTATTTCTGTTTAAACCTGTATAAATTGTTTGCTTAGGCTTAAGCCTTGACAAAAGTTATAAAGGCCATAGGCCATTATGCTTATTCTATTTTGTCTCTATTTAATTTGTTTATATTGTTACTTCCTTTTAATTTACATTTAATATAAATGATTTATAGTAATTTTACTATTTGAATTTATACAGTTTATTTGGGTGATTAAAGTATTTTGTTTCTCTCAAAACGCTTATTATCTTTGGATAACCTACAATTCTGTATTTAAATGATTTTTTAGAATAAATTTAGCTCTGCATTTATTTTATTTTTAATAATAATTATTTACAACTATTATATTTTTGTGTTAAGAATAAGAATATCAAAGTTTGTTTCAGAGATAAAAACCTATCTCTTGTAAACCCTACGTAATTCTTGAGGGTTGCAGTAAAAACATCTGTGTTTCTGAATAGAATGTAAATGTCAACTTGAATAAATTATTATAATGAACTATGAAGTACTAACTAGGTTAAACCCTAAGTACTACTTTTACTGTTCCTATATTTGTTTATTAAACTTTATTCATTGCATTTATAATTAATACTAGTAATGATTATGTGAATATTATAATTACTGGTGATTATTACATAATCTATTCTTTTTCTGTAATAAGATAATACAGTTACTTCCAATAGAAAGAACAAGTACAACTAAATTTCTGTAAATAAATCATATAAATCTATAGAAGTAATCATTTGCATTTTACATTCAGAACTACTAAACAAATCTACATTTCTAACTTAAGCAACTAGTTGTACTAGAGTATTGCCTTATAAAAGGCGTGGAAAAATACAGTGTGGTAATTTCTTCCTATTTATTTTTTATTTAGCGAATCTCTACCGTTTTAAAAATAATCTGCTAATGACGAGTTCTACCCATAAAAAATGCTCTTTCTTTTTCATAACCCTAACAAAAATAATAATATGCATATCTTGAAAACTAGTAATCTGTTTCTGAAAACAGTAAATAAACTATAAATAAACCTGAACAAATAAAACATGTCAAATGGATGAGGAGACAATAGCTTAAGGAGGCTATTCCTCCCAACCAACTCCCAGAGAAAGAGAAAGCTTAGTCTGCACTTTCTCATTATCCCCAAGCCTGTTTCCTGTTCCTCCTGGTAGAGTACTGGGTGAAGGATGTAACCTTGAGATCCTCTATCACTTGACTGGATATACAGCAGTAATTCATCCATGCTCACAGTAATAAGAACTTTAGCCTAGAGTAGCTGTACAAGTTCAATCTTCAGCAGTTAACACCTCAAACTCACTTCAACAAGTCCCCTCCATTGAATTTATCATGTGCACTTCATTCACTCAGAATGATCACAATTCCAGAATGAGAAGCCACCAGCTGTCTTCAATGGGAAGTTTTATATCAATGCCTAGGTCTTCTGGGTCAGTTTTTACTTAATGAGCCACCTGATCCTATTCCACTTTCTTGGCAAATCATGACCACAATTATAGGGAAGTTGCCACATGCAACAATTAAAAGTAGTCAATGAGGATGCTACCACTTGTCATTATACTCTCCACCCAGTCTCCTCCACCAAGTGAGCAGTTAACACTCATTTAACAGCTTCCCTAAGCTGTTGTCTCATCATTTATTTATTTATTAATAAAATATTATGCAATACATTAATTATCCTTGACCCCACTTGGTCATCAATTACAAACTTTATCATAAAATATAACATAATGTTCCTCAATGACATTCATATTTTTTGCAAATTGGGGCATGTGACACTTTCCCCAGTCAAATTTGTGCTCAAGGTTTTTCCGACAATATAACCTTTTCAAGTTAGACTAGAGGTTTTGATGGTAGGGAGGCCATCCACCATGGAATGATTTTGAATTTACTGCAAGTATTTGAAGTTTAGATGTCCAAATATTTCATGCCACAACCGGCTGATCTAATTCCCATGAGTCAAAAGGGAGGCGGGATTTGCATCAAGTACAAACTTGGAGAACTTGTAGGTTTTAGCTGAATGATTCACTATACCTGTTGCAATGAGTTTTTCAGATGCAATTTATGAGATGTCAACATCATTCGGGATGAAAGTAACTCTCTTGGGAAATAATGTGTATGTCATTTGATATACACTCAACATATTTGAAGCCAAGCAGGGAACATGCAGAACATCATAGAAGCTGCGATGTTCAATTTTTACTGTACCTTTTCCTCTCAAAATGATTTGAGAATCATCTCCCATGTGGATGGGAATGCTTCTATTGGAGTCCAAGTTTGAAAAGGATTCTTTTCTTTCCACCATATGGTTTGAAGCACCAGAGTCTATGAGAAGAGATCTAGGCTTCGAAACAATTTCCATGAGGGCATGTCCTCTTTCAGGTTGGATGTTTCGATCATGATTTTCTCTCTTCCTTGTACCTTCAAGAAGATTCATGCTATTATTATCAAGGAGAAGAGTCATAGAATCAAGTTGTTTCATGCAGGATCCCTTTCCGCAATATGAACATTTGACCTTTTCTTTGCCTTCTTTTCCTTTGTGCTCGTTCTTTCTTGAGCCTAGGGTCTCATCAAGCTGCTGAGGTTTCTCCTTTGACTTGGGAGCATCAAACTTAGTCATTGGGTTCTTTTTATTTCCATTTCCATTCATATCCTTGGGCCCTCCAACAAACAAATATTGGTTCTTTGAACATCTAATGATCCCCATTTGGACAAGCTTGTCATGCTCATTTATGAGACACTTAATGAATGCATTGAGGGATGAAATTTTCCAATTTGGGATTGTGATATTCCCAGTATGGAATGTGGACACAAGGACTGAATAATATGGAATAAGTTTTGAGAGGATGGCTAGGATGAGTTGATCATCCTCCTTCTCAACTTTTCACTGCTTCAACTAGATCACTCGGTGCTTGAATTTGGTGTAGAAATCATTCATGGTTTTGAAGTTTCCTAGGTTTAGAGAAATAAACTCATTGTCTAGATGATAGATCCTCAGGTCATCTTGAATATCAAATAAAGTGGCAAGTTGATCCCAAATCTCCTTCAAAGTCTTTAACCTAGTAATGTGGAAAAGAATATCTCTAGATATTGAAAGGTACGGAAATCCATATGCTTCATCAAGCTTATTCAAGTATTTTTCATTGTCAACAACATGATTCGGCTCTATATTTGTGACCATTGTGACTCTGTAGAGTCCTTTGGACTACATCTAAATCTCCATGTCCTCCTTACATTGGTGGTAATTGAAAGTAGTGAGTAGATTCACATAAGAGGCCATGATGTTGTTGTAGTGAATGCAATGAAAGACTTTGAGAAACCTGCAAAAGCACAAAAAGGGGCACCATAAGGTAAAAAATCCTGCACTTTTCAAGTTTTCATCACACTCGGGTTATTCAATCAAGAAAACTTGATCAACAATTCGTTTTCCTAGGAATTATGTGGTAAACTTTCCACTTCTGGTGCAGAGATGGAATTTTTGAGCTTTTTGCTCAAATTTCATCATAGATCCATCAAGAAATCTTGTTGGAGAAGAAGGGCCTTGTCCCACCATGGCTCTGACACCATATGAAAATAAAGTCACGATCATCGGAGGACCAATGAACAACTTAAAGAAGATTTAAGGATCAATTACACAGAAAAATGACATGAAAGCACTGCAATTAGGAGTGGAAGCTGTAAAATTTTTATCTTTAATAAAAAGTAAAGATACAATGTCATACATTGACATGAATAGACAAAAAATTCAAATTCACAGATGAGAGTGGCTTAGTTTTCAGTTAGCCACACTAAACACATCAATTAACCACTAATCACAACCATAATCATCTCTAACTGAATCGAAGGCAGTTATGACTGAGTCTAACTAAATAGAAATCAATCGCATGTCAATCATTAGGTTAGGGAACATGTCTACCTTTAGTTAGCTAAGATCAAGAGAACTGAACTGAACTAAGTCATCAGAAGTTGTTGGAGGCACCTTAAATCAACCCAGTTAACTGTAAATTACAAAAAATAGGCAAAATATTGATGGAGGTTCCTTCACAGCTATAGTCTAACTGAAAGTAGGTGGAATAACGATCAATTAACTGATTTGGGGCACTCACAGGGGATTCACTTGTTGACCAATATCCTAGCATGTTAGTTCATATTGTGGGTTTTAAATTTATTAAAAATTAGGACAATATATTGCAGGTATTAGGGGGGATGAGAGGTTTAGGGTGAGGGTTTAGAGGGTTTTATAAGGATTAGGGTATAAAAAAGGGGTGGTGGGGAGGTTTAAGGTATTGGGAGGGGTTTTTCAACAAAAGGAGTTTGGACCAATATCTACAGAAATTAAGGGTATTCTTTAATATTCCATGATTGCATGTGCTATGTGAGAATTTCACTGAGTGAAGCCCCCATGGGGGCACTTTTTTCATGCAGATCAATCCATATTTTCTCCTTTATTAAAGGAGGAAGCTCAATTAGTCTCCCCAATCGAAGGAGACAACATTAGTTAGCTTCCCTGATTGAAGGAGGATGATACAGTTGATGATGCAGTCACATCTTTGAGCCAATAACTTAGGATAAGTGGTAAACTAGGCCAATTATGCCAAATAAAGATGTGTGGGTTGGATAATGACTCCAACACCTACACATTACAAAACTCATCCACTTTTGAGATATAAATGAAAACATGTCAATTTTCTAATATTTAATCATAAATTCTCTTAAAATACTTAAAAATAAATAAATTGCAAAATAACAAGGTAACCCATATGTATTTATGAAAATAGTATAAGGAATGGTTAATGGACTGATGAATTGGGATGAATGTGAAGAATAATCAAGGAAAATATGATGAAAATGAAACATTTGGGTGACCAAACATCTCCCCCCAACTGAACTTGTTGCATGTCCTCATGCAACTGTGCATAAAATTTTTGGCTTCTTAACTTTGGCTTTGGATGATGTTGTTTTCAAATAAATAATTCCATGAGATTAAACATATAAGTAGAAATTGGTTTTACTTATGGTTGGTTCTTTTGTTAACAATATTCATTTCTTTTACCTATTTTCTTATGGTTGGTTCTTGTATTAACAAAATGAATTCGTTGTTATGGATGTAATACATAACATTTGAAAGTGTACATACACTCGAAATGGTAAGCCATTAATGTACATTAGAAAACGTTTTCTCCATGTTATGAATCATGCCAAAAATATATCAAATTGTAATAAAGTGTATTTTGGAAGAGACATCTTGGTTGATGGTAAATGAGATGATGGCGTGTGTAAAATGGAATGAAATGGTAATTAATATAGTCCCCTCGCCACCAACTGAAGATGTGTTAAGTTTATGAAAATGAGTAAGGTAATGTAACATGGTGAGGGAATTTTCCAAATTCATTCATTTTCTATCATTGAAGGAATTACATGGTTAAAGATTAGAAAGCAACATACCTCCACTTTCCCAAAATTTTGATGAATAGTGCAATAAGAATGTGGTTGATGCTACTGTTGGATCATGGACTGTCAAGTGAGGGAACCTAAACTATTGCTTAGTTGAATGAAGTAAAAGTTAAAAGCTGAAAGTGGAACTATGGTACTCTTATATGGTTGGAAGTATTCTATTGTAAAAATGTTGATGGAGTCATGAAAAGTATATAGTATTCACATGATACAAAACCCGATGGTAGAATTCTATTCATGTGAATAAATGTGTCAACGTCAACCATGAAAACAATTCATTGGATTACTAGACATTGATGGATGTCATTAACCAATGCGAGCAAACTCACCATTGATATCAATGAGTGCCAAGGTACTCGAGTACATCGTGTGAAGTGAGAGTTTATGAGTTGATGTCGAGCCACTTGCAAGATCTAAGGATCAAGGAACATTGATGTATTCCCATGATTTTTAGCGATAGAACTTTCCATTAGGTCATGCAAGCCTGAAGGTACTCAAAAGAAACTATAGTCTCTATCGCATATAAGGTGTTGACATCGATGGGTTAAGACTTGTTAAAAGGTGGGCCTTAAGGAATCCCACATCAGTCAAAGGCAGTTGGACAAAATGAGTGTTAGGACTATAGATGAAAGATATCACGGTCAAAAATGTTTTATGGAAAGGAAAACAAGGAAATTTAGTCATGGAAAGGGAGTTGAATGGTTTTATTTATGAAGCAAAATGATAAATTACAAATAAGGAAAGGATGTATGAAGCTCAGAAAGGAATACATGTGTGAAGTCATGATGGATAAAGCAATGAAATGTGGGCTTCAATACATGGATGACTAATAGGGATAGAAATACAAGGGTAAATGATCATGTCATGAAGTAATAACATAATTGGTTTTATTAAAGGTTGTTGTGTAACGGAAAATGTCGTGAAACATGTGATGAAAAATTAAGCTCCTCTAAGTTTTCAATGAGGCATGTTTCTAAAAATATTTGTGATTCCTAAAAATCACTTCTGCATGAACAAGGCTTCTTTCTTGTTCTTGGAACCTGTAAAAACTTAATATTTTTCTGCAGTAAAGCGTGAGAGAAGTGAAAAACATAGAGTGCAGGAATATGAATGCTAGCAACCAAAAAATAAAAATGTGTTTTTTTACACGTTGCCTTTGCGTGCTAGTTCTTCCATTGATTGTTGTCGAACTGAGTCCAAAGAAAAAATAACGCAAATGTAAAAAAATTGTTTTAATATCATTTTCAGGAATGATTGAAATCCATTCACAAATTTTTATTTATTTATTTTAAAAACAATTTCACCTAATTTTATTTTATTTTATTATTGTTTTTGTTATGTTTTCTAAAATTCTATTGCTTTTAAATGCAAGACAGGAAACCATTAAAATAACAAATCAATGTTTAGAAACCAGTAAACATAATCCCTAACATAGACCATATTTTCCTCAACATAATGTTAATGAGCTTCAATGTTCACCATTTTATTCTAACTTTTCACCAACATTCCGAGGTGTATTGATGCGTTATGTTCAAATGCAATATTATCATAAGGATCACATTCAACAATGGTTTCTATTACATACAACACACCACTTTTTTACTCTCCAGATCCGCGTGCATGAATATCCTTGGTTGATCAACAATTTCTACAATTTTTATGTAACAATCATTATCGTGATATGCATAAAACTTGTGCTAATAAAAAAGAAATGCATCAAAGTAAACTTTCCAACACCACCTGCTTTTAGAATAGAGATGAATACACCTTAAACCCGCTCAGTAGCGATCAAGGTAAAGACTAGAAATAAACTATAAAACATAAATAAACCCTCCCAACATATCAATCAAGTAACCAACTATTAGGAAGGGGTACCTCACTCCAATCTTCAGCTCTTATGAGTCACAACCCATCCATTCGCACATCAATTAGTTTTCGGGTAGAACGACGTCATTTTGGATCTCCTGTGTATAATAAAATATATGCATATTTATCCTCTATTCATACAGTGTATCTAGGATAAATATTTAAAAAAAATTCAACAATACGAAATATTCAGCAGCATGACAGTTACATTTCAAAATCAGGATAGGAAATGTGATCCCGGGAGAGCAAGAAGACATGGATATAATTATGGAAATATTTAATAGCATAAAACATGCAGAAGATGCAAATGTAGTCTAAGTCAAAGAACCTATATGTTGCGTGTGAGATTATTAAGTTTTAGAAAATCGCCTTCCAAAAGAGAAGAAGATGATGCTAACATATCTTGTAGAAAATAATCGATGTGTACATCGGAGATTTTATTGAGAATAATGTCATCCTCATTGTGGAAATCATTACAGTGATATAGTTGCAGCAAAATTCTCAATAAATGGAGACACTCTGCCATCATATCATTTGCATTACTAAATCATCTGCGCCCAGAATCCTACTGGTTTGGGTGACAGAAAATAGAAAAAAACATGGACTTAAATGAAAAATGACGGAAAATAGAAAGAGAGCATGCACATAAAATCATTACATTGGATTACATGGAATTCCTTTTTGGATTGATTTTGGGAAGGATCGAAGGGGAAATTTTACTACAGAAGGCTGGCAATTTTGGGATCCGCCCTGCTCTCACTCTCTATCGATGACCACATTCACAGGTCGTGTAGATTCCCAATATTATTCTTCATCATCAATGAAAAAAGAAAGAGGTGAATGATGAGGACGAGAGATGCGACATAGATTTGAATACAGAATCAATGGTGTTCAGATTGAAGAAAGAGGAATCCATGTCATATGCATTGTTCCCTTGAATATGTGCTCGATCCAACACTCAAGAGAATCATATTTAGTTCAAGCATCATCAAATGAAACACATCAGCTGAGGTTTGGCCAGGCATAGCCCTTGTAATGGAAAAGCAATGAGGGTAGCAACTCTACACAACCTTGACCACGTTTAGAACTCTAAATTAGTTATGAATCCGGCCAAGTTCTTCCTTATAGGCACCGCGTAAATTTGGATGCGTTGGCTATACCCCATGGCCATGTAGGCCATCACCGATTTACATCCACCAAGAAACTGTACTTCCAATTAACTAGGTATGAAAACAGTTTGTTTCCATTATCGATTCCAGAGTGTTTTTCGGTTTCGTATGAAAGTCAGTTTTGTTTCCATTAGCACATAAAATTTCTCCAAAACTAATGTGCTAATTTCTAGAAATCTAAATTCTATAACCGTTGTTTCCATGAAAATATTTGTAAGCATATTCTTTGGGGTATTTAAGAGTTGTCTTCTGATCAATAACGAATTCAAAACCTTGTGTGGAAAATAGCAATGAATACTAAAACATTTGGAATTGCAATTCCTTCATCGAGCACCAACCAAAGAATTTGTAACACCTGAGTGAGTGCCATGTCCAGGGAGAAAAACATTCATTTGAGATATACAACTCTATGGGGATTCACGTTTACAGTGTTCCGTGTGAGATCTGTCACATTCAACTTGGAGGTGGAATTGCACACAATACTATATCTTTGGTTTCACCCTTGGAAGCATATACATTTTCCTACGATTTGCATTGCGTTTAAAACAGGGATAAAGGATGGGAATCAGAATTGAAAGTTGACGTGAATGGGGTTGAATCCTGCAATCCTCGATCAATCGAAACCTACGACAATTACAAATTGTTACAGATGGTGATGACATAATGAATTGGCAATGTGCAAATAGAAATAAATCTTACAAGAGAGTTCGCAGCAGTCGGAACTGCCATGAAGACGGTGAATAATTCAAAGAGAATCATGATATGATAGGATTTGGTTAACAACCTGATTGATCTCGGTTTATCTTTGATAAGATAAGGAGAGATCGCATGATAACTAATTAATTCCCATAGAATTCTCATTCAAATGTTCTTAACATAGTGATTACCAAAATTTGTGACAGAAATCACGTGTGTGGATTCTCATTCATCGGAGGTGAGGAAAAGAAAGCGGAGCAGGAAGACCAAAAGTCCAATAAGTTTTGTTGTTGTTGTATGCAGGTTGTTTGAAATTATTTTGCTGTTTTTGTTTTGTTTTCAGGCTGCAAGAAGCCATTGAGATGACCGTAAGGTGAACTCTTCCTTGTATCCAAGGTTGGGATGTAAAGCTAGATCAATGCTACTGGTTGGTGAGGTGTTATTCATTGTCAACCAAATCATTTATGGTAGCAGTAGGTTAGGCATGCATCAAGATGAACCTAGAGTTGGTATTGGAAAAGTTTCATATTCTGATTTTATTACGGATTAAAATTGATTCTATAACCATGCGTTTGGTAAGCTTGGCATGCTCTCAAAAAAGAAATTATGTGCATTATTATGATAGTTCTAATTGCAAACTAAATGTTTTTCTTTTTATTGGTTTGTTTGCAGAATTGTTTAAGGTCAAAAGATGACTAAGCAGAGAAGAATTATCAGTTTTCAAGTTATTTAATTTTTTATGTTTTGATTTTATTTGCATCCTAAAAATAAAATTTGTCAAATTAAAAGACAAATTAAAATGAAAAAGTTTTTATTTTAGCAAATGGAGAACTCAATTCAAAGGAAAAAATTGAAGCATTTTTACAACATTATTTTTCCTGAAAATATTGGAGACATCCCTCTTTTTGATCCTTGAGATTGCAAGAAGCGCGAAAGAGAGCATAGTTATTCAAAAACTAAAAATGACATTGTTTTATTGATTATCCTACCTATTTATGCTAATTGGGAATTATAAATTAATTAACTTTAAGCATATTTTCAGTTTAACCATTCATGTAACAGTAACAAAAATATGTTCTCTTTCAATTTTTCAAATGAAAAATGGAAATATACAAGAATCTGTGAAATTAGTTGTTGAATGTGTGATTTAAAAAAAAAAAATTGAAATTGATCTAACCTGGTACTTGCTTGAAACCATCTTTCGATAAGACTTTCATAGGCTCGATTTCTATCCTTGAGAGCATGTTGCAACTCCTTTTTGTCATCCTCTCTCTCTTGATCATATAATTGTTCCCCATCAAATGTAACGATTCTTCAAAGGTTGATTCTTCGTTCTCTTTATGAGGAGTGGTTAAGTTCTTGACGGCTGTCAAGATAAGCTCTCCTTGGGAAGAATATATCCTAGTTGTTGCTATAATTTTAGTGAGTTGTTCTGAACTTATGTGCATCATTAAACCCATATTGTTGGTATTCATATATTTCCATATAAATTAATATAAAAGATGGCTCTTACAGGACCACAATGAATTTGAATTCTAAATTGAAAACTACACAAATAAAACTAATGGCCAAAAATAAAATCACCCTTGCATAAAATTAAACACACTCTTGTAAAAATGCAAGTAACATACTTAAAAAAAAACAATTTAGAAATTAGGATTTGGGGGTGCAGATTAGTACTAAATCAAAACAAACTGGTATGAAATAAAAAACTAGTGCATAATGAAAACATGCGACTAATCTAAGAAAACACATGCGACTAAAATCTAAGAAAACATGCAACTAAACTAAGAAAACACATGCGACTGAAACTAAACCTAGTTTACGAAAACATGAAATTGCTTGAAAATAATTCTAATGCTAAATTAAACTTGGCAAGAGGCAAATGATAAGTAACAAATGGAAAATGATAAACAATTCAGCATAACAAAATCTATTATGGAGAAATCAAAAGATTTATTCTAAAATATCAAATCCATTACAAAAGGATCAAATCCATGACTAACTCTCAAAAATGTAACTATTTCTCTATTTGTAGAGAGGCCTCCACGACTTCCAAATGAAGAGAGATCAGTCTTATTTATACATGAGTTGCTTTGAAAAGAGGATAAATGTAGATCCACTTTTCTCTCAACCTATTTTCCATAATTACAAAATATTTATTCCTTCAAATCCTCACAAATCCTTAATATCTTTGGAAACAAATTCCATCCATATCTTCATATTTTTATCCTTTCAATATGCTTGAATAATTATCTTCAAATCTCCTCCAAATATCCACATGTTGGAGAAAATATTTCAACATGTTTGAGAAAATATTTGAGAGGCTTGAATAATTATTTTGTTGAAAACATCACATATTCCTACACATTACAAAACTTGTCCAATTTTTAGATATAAATGAAAACATGTTAATTTTCTAATATTTAATCATAAATTCTCTTAAAATACTTAGAAATAAATAAATTGAAAAATAACAAGTTAACCCATATTTATTTATGAAAATGATATAAGGAATGGTTAATGGAGTGATGAATAGGGACGAATGCAAGGAATAAAGAAGGAAAATATGATGAAACATTTGGTTGACCAAACTGTGGGCATGGTGGTTATTCAGATGGGAGGTGGAGTTGAGCTAGCGATGGTGCTACTCTCTCTCTTCTATGATTGAGAGGAACTAAATTCTCCAGGCATCATTTTGATATTATTTTCAAGTCAACCAATGCTTTGAATTTTGTAAATGAATAAGTACCATTACAATGTTTCCAAACTGTATAGCTCTGCTCAATTACAATCTTTGCATTTCTACTACCTGGAATGGTATCTTGTGTTACATCATCTCAGAGATTTCTCTTAGTCTCCACGCACAAGCTGATTTAAAAAATTAGAAACATGTCCGTGAAGTACATCCTTTTGAATTTTATTAAATTTAAAATTTAAATATTTGGAATCTTTTTATTGGATATTAGATTTCATTTGAATGGCTGTTAGAGGACCTCAGCCCGGCTATGCTGCGTCTTATTTTGAACCGACACCTTCAGGGATCAAAATTCAAGCTGTCATATCCCTTCAAAGGGCTCCCAAGCCGTCTCATAAGTGGAATTAAAAAATTTCGAGTCATTTGAAATGCAGATTTTAATTTTTACGGTTTTAATAAAAATGAAGGATTTTCATTAAATTTTCATTAAAAGGGATTTCATAAATATTGGACATCAAACATTTTTTAACTGCCACACTCCTATGGCATGAGTGGAGTTATTGTAGAGTACAAATCTATCCTTGTAGTAGGATTGTGACTAGTGAGTGGAGTTATCCTTGTGTACAAATCTACCCCTAGCTTTGTACCAGGATTATAACTAGTGAGTAGAGTTATCATTGCATACAAATATACTTTTGTACCACCATGAATAAAGTTTAAAGCAATATTTATTTCTCTATACCACTCACTACTCACTTCATATGACTTGGATACGAGTCCTACCTAGGATTATTGCAGATTTTTCTTCAAGTATATGATTATGTGAAGCTTCCATGGTGCAATAAATCGACATAAGTTCTTGTTGGCTTCAGGTGAAGAGTAAGCTGAAAATACAAAGATATGAGGTTTGAAAATATTTCTAGAGCTTTATTCAGATCTTCATCTTCATGGGAAAGGGTCAATACTAAGTGGCTCTACTTCCTATATGATGCATGTTCCGCGATAAATCACCACATTAAGAAAGTTACAGTTATCAGAGCTACTGTTGTATATGTGTTTTCCTAAACAGAGGCTGGAGCATACTTAGATTGTTGGGGAATTATCCTAGGCATATGCATTATCCTCTAGAGTTGTGAGCTTCCCCTTCTCCACAAGTTAATATCTTTGTTCAAGCTAGACCATATCAACATTAGCCCTAATAGTGGAAACAATGATATTTTTTCTTCCACTGGTCTCATTTGTCATGAAGGATATCATGGAACTTGTGCCCCCACTCTTGCGACTCATCTGCATCCTTCCTAGTGGCCCACAACTATAGGAATTCTTTGCAATTCCAATGCAGCCACGATGGGAACTCTGAAAGTCCACCTCTTGAGGTAATCTTATTTTCTCTTCCATTTTGTTTTCTATATTTTATGGTAGAAAGGTACACATTTAGAATAGGTAAATTATTCTGCAATCTTAATGCTAAGACAATGAGCCCCATCCATTCAATTGCTTTTAAGTTGATCTCTCCATTTACTCACTTTCCTTCATTTCGGGTCGCAAGGGTCAATATGTCTCTCCTCTATTCGATTCGCCCCAAAACCTTCATCCTAAAACCTTGGATCCTTCTCCTCCTTTGACACACGAGACCACTAGTAAAGACAAAATCAATATTATTGCCCTCTCCTCTCTATCTCGACATTTTAAGATTTTCCCACAATGGATGAGAGTCTAGAATAAATATTGTATGTGATGCACCCAATAAGTAGTGTTTGAATTTGAGGAGTATATCTCATTGATATAAAAATGAAGAGAAAATAGGTGAGGTATTGTAGATCATATGTATGTGCTACTACATGTAGACTATATGGAAGTTATAACCTTTAATATTGTGTTAATGTTCAACAAATGCATGCATGGCTTCCTCTTCTCCTAGGTACACCTTGAAATTTTTGTTACAATCTTGTCAAATCTCACTCATTAATTAATGATTGAATATGCTTCTCTATTGATTTCTCCAAGGAAGTGAATAGATGTATTGTGTGAAGGACAGCAGCAAGTGTTAGTATTAGTTGCATCTGAAAAATGGAGGGCATAGCTAATTAGGTGTAAACTAGTTTTTTATCCATGATTACTCAAACCCTCGTGACCTCCACAATATTGCACACACATATTTGTGGGTAGATATGTGGCTACCAAATACAATTACCTTGAATAATAGTTACTTGCAGATTCAAATAATTTTGCATCATAGATGCTTCTACCAAATTCATGGATGAATTATAATAGTTTTGTGGTATTGAATTAGATCAATATAGAGATCTCATAGATAAATTTTGGAAGTTTTTGTTTAAAAATATAGAGATTTAATCTACATAATCTGCATATTATATAAGATAAATACCAAACTCTCTCTATCTCAGTTCATTATCTCAGTCCTAGCCTTATATGGTTGGACCAGTCCAACATAATGTCTAACCATCCACGACCACTCTTTCGTGCTGATTATGGGGCTAGCAGCCTTCACATGCCTTTTAAAAGCTCATGATGTTGGTTAGAACTCTTATGTTGTTCAAGTAGAAACAATTAGTAGCTAAATTGGAGAATAGATAAAATTTGAAAGTGTTTAGGGCAGATATACAGTCTCAAATTTCACCTTCTTAAAATTATAAAAATAGTCTTTCGGGGGTTATGTTGGTTTTAGGATAGGGGCAAGGGATATATAAAGTATGATTGGTAAAAATGCTAAAGTATATGTTTATTTTAGAGATAGAATGTACTGTTTCATTTTGAACAATTTCTTTTGTCAGTGTGATAATTATGGATTTATTATCTCTTTAGTGGTATAAATTCTTTTGGAAATATAAAATTTTATTTAGCACTTTTTTTCCAAATGTGTACTTACTTTATTAATGTCAATTATATTGTGATTTTTTTCAAAGTGCTATATAGAAGGGGAACATAAATGTATACCCTTCAAACTAAAATTATGACCAGCGCTTCAAGCGTGAGCTTATCTCGATTGCATATTCTCTCCATCCAATGGGCAAGGAGCAGAGTCAACGATTGACTTTGCTCGTTACCCATTGGATGGAGAAAATATGCAATCAAGATAAAGATGGTCGCCTTTCAAATTTTATCGTGGATACCTTCATGATTGAGGGTGCTCCAAGCAAGCTTTTCACCTCCATGTGTTGGGGCTATCCCAATCCACACTAGAGCCACACCATGGGTTTGCCATGTCTATTTTACACTATGCGCTAAGCTTGTCAGGTCACGATTTAGCATATTTATCTTGGTTGCAGGTCAAATTTATGATTCATTCATAAATTCAAACTCGATGTTTCCAAACTTAACGTCTTTGCAACAATTTTTTTCTACCCGTACTTAAAAATAATAGTATACCATCTGTTAATCTTGTAGTAGATTTACCGTAATAAGTGGTGTTATCCCACTCAACTTCACATTGATATCGATGATTTCTTATTAAATTGCATAGGCTTCCATATTTTTTGTTAAAGTGTCTCATTTCTCCTCGATCTGTTATATGGATGATGCAGACTATAGATTCCTGTATGTTTGGCTTGAAAAACATATACGACTAATGGAGTATTTTATATATATAACTTTTTTTTTCAGAGGAAAAAATACCATCCCTTGTTATTCAATCTTGAATCAAAAGACATCTTATACATATAGCCAACAGAGGGATTCTCAGTCATTGCATATAAATGCTCATATAGGAACCCCATCAAAATAAAACAATTACGATCTAAGTAACATCCAGACAACCAATCTAAGAGACATAGAAGCACAAAGTCTGTCTATTGCAGAATTCCTCATCATTCCTGTTATATAGGTCAGAATATGCTGTTAAATAGTTCAAGGATGACCTCAAAACAAACAAATCCTAAGCAAAACATGTAGGCTGTAAGTCTATTCTATGATAGCTATGAACTATTTCAATCAATACACATAAGTGCCAAAAGAAAACTAGAGCACATAGCCTTGCACAAGCTAGAAAAGCTTAAAATTCCCATGATCAATGATCATGCCATCCAGAGATTCAAAAAAGTTTCCGAAACCCATTTCCAACTCCAAATCCTACTTGGAAAGACCATCGGCCTACTGGTTATGCTCACGAAAAATATGTTTGAAGGTCACAGATGGAACAGTTTGCAGCATAGAAAGAATGTCATCACACCAATGACTCAAAGATGGGAAATTTAGAGATGCAATTCTATTTACCCAAGAGATAATGACAAGAGAGTCACCAAATATAGAGTGCATGGGTATTCCCATCAGCTTGCTAACCCTCAGAATAGCCCATAGTGCCAGTAACTCAGATATAGTATTTGTGCTACTGCCACAGCCCAAGGAAAAGTTTAGGAAATATGAAGCATTCAGACGAATCACAAATCCAGCACCACCAATATTTCATGTAGCAGCCCCATCAAAAAAGCCACATGGGTAATTGATCAAGGGACCTCGGCCAATAATTCTAATTTTTTTTTTTTTTGCAGAACTAGATACATAAGAATGAGTTTATCAATCTATTTTAGAAGAGCAAGGACAGTGGGCAATTTATTGTAAAAAATGCATTGGTTTCTGTGTTTCCAGATACACCAATAGAAGAAAATAGGTAGATATCTGAAACGAGCGTAAACTAGAATGCTGCTGAACCAATGTTCCAGTAGGAAATGATTCATTATTTTTAAACACCTCGAATGTGGATAAGGGTTATTCTTTTTATTTATGATAATATTTGTGGCAAATTTATGAATATGTTATGACAAGGATTTACCTTTGCAAATTACACTTACAAATGCATTTTTACACTATGCATCACCAAATTAACAACATGCATACCATATTAAAAGTATCGAGAAGGAATGAATAACTAGTTATGCCTTATTAAGTTTGGTATCTTCAGTTTTAGTGAAAGGATTTACAAACTATATAATTTTGACATATATATTTTTAGTTTAGCTCAACTTTAAATTGATTCGGTGGATTTGGTAATTATCGATTCGGTGGATCAGGTAATTATCTTGAACTGTTATTTTAAGGAAATCACTAGTAATTAATACAAATTGGTTTTCCATACGAGTTGTCAGACTGCCCACCGATTCAGTTTTGTCATCACTATCAACTTTCAACAAACCGATGAAGTTTAGGATTATTTAGCAACTTTCAACAAACCGATGAAGTTCAGGATTGTTTAGCATGGTGCAGAGCTGCAAAGCATTTAATGTAGTTATAGTAAGTTTGATGATTGTTAGGTTTTGAGCTTCTTGAGATCTAATGGTCATCAAACCTACTATAAAAACATTAAATACTCTACAACATACTAAATATTGTTTTCCGCATAAAAAAACCTCAAAATCCAATACCTCACAAGTTGGATAAATTGTTGACACTAATAGAAACACCGAAATTACTGTTAAGCGCCATTTATTTTTCATTTTAAGGTTCCTTAATATAGTTTTATATAGATCAACAATATGTGGAAGGGTGTGTAAGATGATTTGGGTCCACCACATAGATACTTAATCCTTTCTTGATATATTTTGAACTTATATTTACCTCCTCGGATCCAATAGACTTAATTTAGATATTATATTTTAGTTAAATGATTCTTTTATAGAAAATGAACTATAGTTATGAAGTGGAGGTTACACTTTACGATGTGAATATTTGAAATATATGCTAGTTTTTATTTTATTTATTGGCTCATATTTATAAAATCAATGTTATAATATCCTCCCATAAAGTGAAGGTTAATTTTATTTCTTTATCGAGGAAGATACAATGATAGATAGGGGTTGTCAATGATTATTTTGGATAAAAGGTCTTGTGAATTGTGGTTATGCTACATATTTATGAGCATATTTTTTTTCCATTTTCTTTTCCAGATTTTTCTCCCTTTGTTATGGAAAGTTTTCCTAGGTTTACCTTATATAGTTATTGTTTCCTTAGGCTCACGCGATCATGTGGGAACAGTTACATAGGATTTTTTATTTATATAGACTCTTCTCCAGTGTCAATATATAAAATAAATACAAATTTTACATGGTATGAGAGCTATTTCCTTGGTTTTGTCTCTGCTTTCAACCTCTTTCTTCTCATTCTTTCTCCTACATTCTTTAGCTATTTCTTTCTCTTCTTTTGTCCTGACTCTTTGTTTGGTTTTGAACCTTACTCTATTTTTCTCTGTTTTTACACACGAACAAGGGCATTAGTCTTATTGATTTTGCATTTGTTGTTGATGTCACGTTCTTGTTGGACATTTGGGTTTCTTCTAGTATTTATTTCCCAAGTTTTCTTTCCTTACTACTCCAACTCAAACCCCATCTGTGGCAGCCGAAAATTCCAATATGGCTAATTGTTTTATTTCGTCAATTGATTCCACTAGCCCATATCACCTTAACAGTTCATACAATCCATGAACTATTTTGGTTTCTCATTCCTTGACGGGGGACAATTATTCCACTTGGAGACGAGCCATGTGAATGGATTTAAGTGCAAAAAATAAACTGGGCTTCATTAACAATACTATTCCCCAACCAAATCCAGTTGCACATCCAGAATAATTTGGGCTATGGAAACATTGTAATGACATGGTTCTCTCCTGGATCCTCAACTCAATTGACGTCGATCGTGCTAACATTGTTATATACAATGATTCAGCGTTGGATGTATGGGAATATTTGAAAGAGCATTTTTTTCAAAGTAATGCTCATTGCCTCTGTCAAATTTGGTGGGCCATTTCCTCTCTTATGCAAGATCAATCCTCTATAGCAGTTTATTCAAAACAACCTAAAGGGATATTGGGATGAGTTGGCATCTTATTCACCGCTTCCCTCATGCACCTATGGAGGAATGAAAATTCTTCATGACCGTGATCAAGAAGAGAAGGTTCTTGAGTTTCTCATGGGACTTCATGAGTCCTATGCTGTTGTTCATGGACATATTCTGCTCATGAATCTGCTGCCTCCTCTAAATAGGGCTTATGCCATTTCTTACAAGAAGAAAATCAAAGAGAGATTGCAAACTCTCTTCACAGTTCTGATGGTATGGCACTTGCTGTGAATCGTTATTTTTCACGTCCTCCTTCTGATTCCAATGGGCATGGTCGAGGTCATGGAAAGGGAAAAGAATGGACTTGTGATCATTGTCACAATCTTGGACTCACTACACTTGGTCACTGCATTGATTGGTGCTACCGACTGCATGGATATCCGTTGGGACATCCTTTGCAAAAAACCAAAGATGAATCTATAACCAAAGGTGTCCTTGGTGCCAAGACTTCTTCTCATAATTCCAACAAAGATGATTCCACTTCAGTTGATCCAACATTTACTCTAAAACAGTATAAGCAAATCATGTCTTTACGCAATGAAGGTACTCCACAAAGCTTAGCCAACGTAGTAGGTACTTGTTTCTCTTCATCCATTTCTGCAATATATTTTTCTTGTTTGAGTACCCTTTAAATTCCTCATGGATAATTGACACAGGGGCCACTGATAACATGATCTACTCTTCTCATTTTCTCACTACTTGTGCCCCTCTTGTTGATCCAATTCCCATTCGATTACCTAATGGTGATTCAGTTCATGTTTCTTCTAGTGGTTCTATTGAACTTACTCCTGGTTTTTTCATGTCCCATCCTTTAATGCTAATCTAATGTATGTTAGTAAACTCACTCAATCTCTTCATTGTTCTGTTAGTTTCTTTCCTGATTTCTGTGTCTTTCAGGACCTTGCAATGAGGAAGATGAATGGATTGGGTAAAGAAGTTGGCAATCTCTATCTATTTAAACCACCTACCTCACACCCCATTAAAGCATTTGTTACTCACAATAAAGTCTCACCACAGATTTGGAATCAACTGTTGGGACATCCATCTCATGGTATACTTCAACGTCTCACCCAAGTAATTCCTGAAGTTAATTTCAATGCATCTTTATTTTGTGAATTTTTTCCATTGGCAAAACAGACTCGTCTTCCTTTTTCTAGTATTTCTATCAATTCTAATAAAGCTTTTGACTTAATTCATCGTGATATTTGCGGTGGTCATTATGTTGGTTCATTATCAATAGCTCATTATTTTCTTACTATAGTTGATTATTTTTCGCATTGTACTTGGGTTTACCTTATGCATTTTAAATTTGAAACAATTTTTTTCTCAAATCTGTTTTTGCATGGTTGAAACCCAATTTGGTTTCCGCATTAAATGTATTCATTCTGACAATGGTACAAAATTATTTTCCCATGACTTGATTTTTTTTTTGTGATTGTGGTGTGTTTCAACAACATAGTTGCATATCCACCCCACAACAAAATGGTGTGGCTGAATGAAAACATCATCATCTCCTTAATGTTGCGTGTGTAGTTCATTTTCACGCATCTTTACCCTTCATATTTTGGGGTGAATGCATTATCACAACCACTTATCTCATTAATAGAATTCCCATGCCTCTTCTTTTAGGAAATACCCCATATGAGATTTTATTTCAACGCCCACCCATGTATGGTCATCTACATGTATTTTGTTGTTTGTGTTTTTCCACCAATGTATTTCCCAAAGGAAATTTTGCTAGTTGTGCACGTCGTTGTGTTTTCATTGGACATCCTTATGGTCAAAAAACATATCACCTCTATGATATTGACTCTAAACAGATTTTTACTAGTCAAGACGTGGTCTTTCATGAGAATATATTTCTATTTGATAACCATAATGCCAAATTACCACCATCTAAGAAGATTGTCTTACCTATTCCTGCTGTTAATCTCCCATCATCTCCCACATCTGACCCTACCCTACTAGTAGCCTTGTCCCATGCTCCTTCTCCCACAGACACTAATGACAACCCAGTATCTTTGCTTTCTCCTCACCGCTCCATCCATCATCTTCAAACTCCTGCTCACCTCCATGACTACCACTGCCACATGCTACCAACTTCTTCTCTCAATCCATCATCGAACTCCTTGCATTTCCTCACTAAAGGTACATGTTTCCTCTATCCAATTTTATTTCATATAACCATTTGAGTTCTACTCATCATTCTTTTGTTGCTTCCATTTCTACACAACAAGAACCTACATCATTTTCTCAAGCCATGTAGGATCCACACTGGCGTAAAGCCATGGACGCTAAACTTACTGCTTTGGAAGCTAATGGCACATGGACCTTGGTTAATTTTCCTCCTTGTCATCAACCGATTGGTTGTCGATGGGTATATAAAATCAAGTACAAGTCCAACGGCTCCATTTTATGCTACAAAGCATGCCTGGTTGATAAAGGCTACACTCAAAAGGCAGGGTTAGACTACCATGAAACATTTTCCCCAATTGCTAAATTAACTACTATGCATTGTCTTCTGGCTATTGCATCATTTTGCAATTGGTATGTTCATCAGCTAGATGTCAACAATGCCTTTCTTCATGGCGATTTAGATGAAGAGTTTTATATGTTCCTTCCACCTGGACTTGGAAAATAGGGGGAGAACCGTGTTTGTCGCTTCAATAAGTCCTTATATGGCCTTCAACAAGATTCAAGAAATTGGTTTTCCAGGATCTCTTCTACCCTTCAAGATGCTAGGTTTACACCTTCCAAGGCTGATTATTCCTTATTTACTTTCCAAAGAGGTTCCTCCTTTACTGTCATCCTAGTCTATGTGGACGACATCATCATTGACAACAATGATTCTTCACCTATCAACCATTTCAAGTGTTTCCTTCAAGATCAGTTTCATATTAAGGATCTTGGTCAACTAAAATATTTTCTTGGTATTTAAGTGGCTTGTTATAGATAGGGCATTTGCATCTCATAGAGAAAGTACACTCTGGATATTCTATCTAACGCAGGTCTTCATGTAGCTCTCACTACTGATTTTCCTATGGAACAACAATTGAAATTAGGGCTCTTGCACGAAGTTGGTTCCACTTAAGAAATCAGAAACGCACTTCCGAAGTGTAAATCAAGAACACATATGGGTTATTGATGGTATGTTTGGAATAACCCGAGCCCAAACACAAGGCTAAGGTTCCTGAAAATGTATCGCGTATGCGATATATCGCATAATCAATATTTAACATTTACAAAACACATATGCGATATATCGCAATGCATTTTGTAAATGTTGAATATCGCATATGCGATATATCGCTATATAGGATAGAAAATTATTGTTGGAAGGATTGTCAAATGATCACAATGGATGTGGAAGAAATATCCAAAGGAATTTCATTCCTTTAATACCCGAAGTGTGTAGAAATTAAAATTATATTTTGTATCGCCTATGATCAATCACAACACAATTCCGTGTAATATGGATAAATGGCACTAGTTTTATAGTGAATGTTTAAGGACGTGAACTAATAGGAGAGAAACTTCTTTTTCTTCATTTCATTCAAACTATAAGAAAAATAATAGGAAATCAAAATTAGATTATGGCTGTGGACTTCAACATGATCACTAACCTAGAAAAAAAGGAGGTATTAGGTGGCTAGAGAATGATAGTGCCCCTTTCAAAGACACGGTTCAAGTTTTAAGACTAGTAAACTACATTGATAAAGTTAATGGAGTTCACACATGAAATAACAAACAACCTGGAAATCGCTAGGTTTCTTCTTGATTGGAAAGGTTCCTAATATTTGAAATATCAATGATCCATGGCTTGACTATGGAATCCTCTATTCACCATGTGTAGGCTTTAATCATTGTCTAGCTAACTTCAATATTGACTTGGGATAGATGACTAAAATAGACCATAAAATAGACCATTTATATTTGAGAATTTTTGTTCTTGATCATATAGGAATCAAAATCAATATATTTAAATGGTGGCAAGAAGCATACATAACGAGGGGGGTCTTAAGTATTATTTTCAACAAAGACTAAAAAATCTCAAAACAAGCTGAAAATATATAACCAAGATAAATTTGGGAACATATTTGTATCTAAAAGAGAGCTAGAAGATAAAATGGAATGGCTTTAACAATATATGATCACGGAGGGAAGTTTGGGACAAATTAAGAAGGAATAAATGGATCTAAGGAACCAATTAGGAATTAGAGAATGGAAAGAAGACACCTCGTGGAGGTAGAAATATAGAGTCAGGTTGCTAAAAAAGGGGCCAAAAACTATAGATTCTTTCACAACTCTATTATGCAACATCATAAACACGATAAAATAGCCTCGTTACAAAGAATTCAAGAAAACAACTTCACTAAATGGAAATACATTGAACTTGAGCTAAGTAATTTATAATCCACCTTGATCATCGATCTAGAAGGAGAGAACACGCAACACATTATTTAGATTACTTATCACATAACCAACTTGGTTAGTGAGGAGCATAATGACTAAATAATAAGGAAAATAACAATGGATGAGGTGGAGCAAGAGGTCATGGAAATGCCTACATGAAAATATCCATGACTTGTTCACCACCTATTTTTTTCATCACTGTTAGAAGATACTCAAGAATGAAGTTCAGGAAGTGGTATAAGAACTTAAGAGATTAGTAGGGGTCCTATCCACCTTTAATCCAACATTTCTTATATTTATTTCCCAAAGAGGATCATGCCAACACTCCCTCTAATTTATGACCAATATTGCTTTGCAATTCCATTTACAATATCATCAAAAAGTTATTTCCAATATACTTAACCCTCCCATGACTCAGCTAAATTCAATTGAACAAATGGGATATGTAGAAGGTCATAATATATTGGATCGAATCATAATGAAACATTAATTCATCCACTCCCTTGAGACAACAAAAAAACCAAGTATTCTTCTTAAACTCAACATGTAAAAGGCTTTTGATAGATTATACTAGCAATATATTAGACAAATTATTATTTCCTTTAGATTCTCTATGAATTAGACAAACCATATTTTTTCCCTGACCTCATGAAACTTTTTTTCAATCATGGTGAATGGATCTCCCTCTTGTACCTTTCTCCTTATGGAGGAAATAATCAAGGAGACCTTCTCTCGTCCTTGCTTTTCAGCCTAATGGATGAGGGATTAGAAAAAAGAATTTGGTATCAATTAATGAAAAGAAACTCTAAGTCCTCAATATCCATGAAGAGCCAACTCCCACCTCTCACCTATAATATGTAGATGAAACAATGCTCATTGTAATTCCTTATATTTGTGAAATTGAAGATATCAAGATAATTCCTGACTTGTCGGCTTCCTATGGAACTACTATTAACCATGAAAAACTTAATATTTTTTCTTCAACACTTCCTCTACCTTTGAAGTCCTTATTTCACATTTACAATATCGCATATGCGATATTGAAAAGTAAAATAATAAATAAAACAGAGGTCTTAGGCCCCTCAAATATCATTTGCACAGGATTGGGGACAGCGAAAAACCGCGAGGGCGAAATAGCGCATAAGCGATTTGCGTTTTAGCTTTTCGAGGTCGAGTTCGAGGTGGATTGGATCCAATGGAAGGTAAATGCTCTTATCCTTTTCACTTAGTCTTCAATTCTTTAATTTTTTCCATAATTTCATAGTTTTTATAATTATTTTAAACAAATTAAAAAAAAAATTGAATGAAATCAAAGAATGATTAAAAGTAAAATAACTTGTATTTTTTTGTTTAAATCTTAACAGACAACACAAATGAACAAGACAATGTGGAAAACCCACCCTCTAATAACCCACAACAACCTAACCCACAACCTAACCCAAACCCAGACCCAGAGGGGGAACAAGATTGAAACTCACAGATTATTGTGCATTTGGTGTCATTGAGGCACCTTATCTCATCTATTAGAGGGGGGGATCATTTGAGAGAGTCTTTAGCTGATGCATTGGACACAATAACAAACAAAATTGCCAAAGCCCAGGGAACTCTATACAACATTAGCTCGTACATAGAATCCAGGAGGTAATACTACTCTGATGGATTGAGTTATAAAGACATCAAATCCCTTAAAGTTACAAAAGACCAATTATTTTCATTATTACGGGACCCTAGCACCGGATTGGTTCCACCCACCAGTCGAGCACACATTTCCATAGACTGGTGCACTGAACCAAATATAAAGGCCAATTGGATGGATCGTTGGTATATGGTCTTCAATGAAGACCCTCATGGGAATAGGGACATCCCATTTTATTTCCTTAGGAAGTTGTATGTAGAATTCACCCTAGGGAAACATGTTAACTACTTCTATCTCTTAGGCCTTTAGGGTGTTGGTCATGGGATGTCCCAAGATAGGTTAGGTGCTAGGAAAGATCCTAACCATGTGCCACACCTTCCACGCACACGAAAACCCTTTCAGCTATATCCTCCTGCAGGTCCTGTGATTGAGAATACATAGGAGGCATTATTTGAATTGGCAGATACATTGCTACAACATGGGACTGATGTCCAAGGCAATGTAGACCAAGGGGCTGGCACTTCTAAGGCGGGCCCATTTGTCACCTCCCAGAATATTCTTCGCACTCATGGGGGCTTCACTTGTTGGCCAATATCCTATCATGTTAGTTCATATTGTGGGTTCTAAAATTATAAAAAATCAAACCAATATATTGCAGGTATTGGGGGGATGAGGGGTTTAAGGTGGGGTGGGTAGGGTGGTTTATAAGGATTGAGGTATAAAAAGGGGTGGGGAGGAGGTTTTAAGTATTGGGAGGGGGTTTCAACAAAAAGAGTTTGGGTCAATATCTCTCGAAATTAAGGGTATTCTTTAATATCCCATGATCGCACGTGCTATGTGAGAGGTTCACTAAGTGAAGTCCCTGTGTTCGCACTAAGTGTTTCCTTGTTGCTTGCTCTCCCATGACAGATGCACACCATTGGACTATAGATGCAGCGTCTTGAAGGCAAGCACCTATAAACTTCATCTCTTCCCTTCGAAGGGCAGTTTTAATGCATGCACCAGCACCATCATGCTCTCCTTTTCCATGACCAGTTTCAAAGTAGTTCCAGACATGTGGCACCTTGTATTTTATGTGAAACAAACACAACCATTCAAATACACGTGCATTCTTCAAATGTCCAGCACAACCATCTGACCAAATTAAATGATGATAAAATGGTATATCCATAGCTATCACGTGATCATAGAATAATTTAAAGCAATGTTGCACGTAATGGATGTCATGGGTCTGGTCGTCACTTATGTAGAAGTGACTTTCTTTCAGTATCACATGTTTCTCTTCATTGTTATCTTGCCCATGTCGATACGTGATATGCACCATTATGCTCACTTGCTCTGAGTGATGGTATTGACTTTGAATTTCATTTTGTGGTTGTAGGGTGTAATTTTCCGCAAAGTCAACCACTAATAGTATTGTTTCGAGAGGGAAGGTGTCCCGACATATTCTGAATTGCTCATCTTGCCACCGTGCCATATCGACATGTTGAATGTACTGTTGGATCTTTCCACGAAACTCTGGAATAAAATCACATACTCGCTCCTGGTACATGAATATTAATATGTCAATAAACCACATAAAAAAATGTGTACATGAATATTAATTTGTCAATATTCAAGAATTTACCTGTGAAGTCACCAATTTAATCTTCCTGCTTTCTTTCCCATCATTTAGCTAATATGTCTCATACTGATAGTTCTGATTCTCGACAATTGCATTCCCGAATGCTTGATCTTCACTTTCATGGATGCAATCAGACCGTAATGATAGCCCACCACAATTGTTGCAAGAACCGTCTACATATTGTTTTAAGTAATTTGTATGCCCATCTTTCCTCGGACACAATATGCTATGGATGAAATCTCTGGATGACATTACCGGTACTGTACTTGAGCATTCCTGCACATGGTTAGGATGCAAAAAACGACGTATATGTGTAAATGTATGGTAATATAGGTCAAACTCTATGTGGTATCTACAACAACAAGTGTTCCGGATGGTATTGATTCTAAGATACCAAGGCTTTCATTTTTCAAAAGATCTTTGCCCGAGCCTTAGCTCTACGTGGGAAACTTTAAAAATATTGAATAGTTGAGTTTGTGTCATGTCAAGATAATGCTTAACATGAGGTTCAGTGTGATGAGAACTCCTACAATGTTTTAACACATCCTTTGTGTTAGAAGAAGGCCTAGTGTTATCATGCCAAAATGTTTGCACTAGGCCCTTCACTGCTTTGACTAACTTCATGTCTTTGTGGGGAAACCTACCGCTAAATGCCCATAATGTTTCCATTTGTCCATCTACATCAAGGTTTTCTCTTCTCACTAAATATTTTTGAAGTGTCTTTGGATGTAAAGGAACAATTTGTGATGTGCGTTTAAGTAAATTACGTTGTCTTGTGGTTCTACATACAATTGATTCAACCAATACACGACGAGCCACATTACAGTCTTTTGAACGAGTTTTTTTACCAATCGATGTGAATGCAGTAGCAAGAGATTTAACAATGCGATTACTTGATTCGATATTCTTCATTGTTGTTACGCCTAAATTTCTTCTAACTGTTGCCATATTTCTAGATTTAAGCAAAGCTAAAAACAATTGGCATTTACTGGCTTTGGATTTGTTATCAAAATATTGTCTCATTATTTGAGAAGAATGACAAAGGATAGTGCGTTTAGCCACCTTACCTTCCATGGAAGTCAATCTGCTCTCGTCCACTTGTATTTGTTTAAGAGTTCTCTTTCATTTTGATGCAAAATTTCTTGCCACTTGAAATGGTGGAGTGACATTTACATCCACTACTAGCTCACAACTTCGATTAAAATATTGAACCAGCAAACATGGCTATCGCTGAGTCACATTTGCATCGAGAGTAACATAATTATTGAACTCTTCACAAGATTGTCTGTTTACTAATGGATGAATAATATCGACTTATGTATAACTAGCTTCCTTTAATGTTGCATTATCTTCCTCATCCTCTACGTCAGGTATCTGTTGAGGGGGAATGGGAGCTATTTGCTCATGTAATGAATGACGACGATTTCTTGAATCTTACCTTTTTTTTTGTTTTTTATTTTCTGCTTCTTCCTGTGTAAGCACCTTCCTTGCTGACTTCCGTCCTCTATTACGTACATTCCCTATTGAAATCCACCCAAAATTGTACAAAACTATGGAATTATGTGAGTAATGATAAAAAATTGCATGTCGAACAATTCTATGTGCTCGGGTTCAGATGAATTATGTCTTTTGATACAATAAAGTTGGCCAACACAACGCCACCCAACATTTTCTATAAAACACATATCGCATATGCAATATAACGCACCTCCTATATATTGCATATGCGATATTGAATTCCATCTTTTTAATGAATGGGCAGGTTTTTACATGTTCTCCATAACGCATATTGGATTTAGTGCATATGAGATATATCGCATGTGCGATTTAGTGCTCAATGAATATATGCAATTTACATTTATCTATATGATGAGGATGAGGGTGATGAACATTGAGGGTCGATGAGCATGATGATGATGAGGATGAGGGTGAGGGTGTCGATGATGATGAGGATGATGGTGAGGATGAGGGTGATGAACAATGATGATGAGGATGATGATGATGATGATGATGATGATGATGAGGATGAAGATGATGATGATGATGACGATGATGATGATGATGAGAATGAGGGTGATGGTGATGATGAGGATGAGGGATGATGATGATGATGATGATGATGATGAGGATGGTGATGATGATGAGGATGATGGTGACGATGAAGATGATGGTGAACAATGATGGTGATGAGAAGGAGGATGACTATGATGATGATGATGAGGATGAGGGTGATGATGATGATGGTGATGATGATGATGACCATGATGATGATGATGAGGATGAGGGTGATGATGATGATGTTGATGAGGATGAGGATTATGATGACGACGACGATGATGATGAGGATGTTGAGGATGTTGAGGATGAGGGTGTCGATGAAGATGATGCTGATGGTGAGGATGAGGGTGATGAACAATGATGATGAGGATGAGGATGATGATGATGATGATGAGGATGAGGGTGATGATGATGATGATGATGAGGATGAGGATTATGATGAAGATGATGATGATGATGAGGACGGTGATGATGATGAGCATGAGGGTGTCGATGAAGATGATGATGATGGTGAGGATGAGGGTGATGAACAATGAGGATGGGGATGAGGATGAGGATGAGGATGAGGATGAGGATGATGATGATGACGACAATGATGATGACAACCATGATGACGATGATGAGGATGAGGGTGATGGTGATGATGAGGATGAGGGATGATGATGATGATGATGATCATTATGAGGATGGTGGTGGTGAGGATGATGATGATGATGGTGACGATGAAGACGATGGTGAACAATGATGGTGATGATGAGGAGGATGATGACCATGATGATGATGATGCAGATAAGGGTTATGATGATGATGATGATGATGACCATGATGATGATCAGGGTGATGATGAGGATGAGGATGAGGATTATGATGATGATGATGAGGATGCTGATAATGTTGAGGATGAGGGTGTCGATGAAGATGATGATGATGAGGATGAGGATGAGGATGAGGATGATGACGGTGATGATGATGATGATGATGATGATGATGATGATGACCATGATGAAGCTAATGAGGATGAGGGTGATGATGATGAGGAGGAGGAGGATGATGATGATGATGATGATGAGGTGGAGGATGAGGGTGATGATGATGATAATGATGATGATGATGATGATGGCCATGATGATGATGATGAGGATGAGGGTGATGATGAGGAGGAGGAGGATGAGGGTGATGATGATGATGAGGTTGACGACGACGATGATGATGATGATGATGATGAGGATGAGGATGATGACAGTGATGATGATGATGATGATGATGATCAAGTTGATGAGGATGAGGGTGATGATGATGATGATGATTACCATGATGATGGTGATGATGAGGATGAGGGTGATGATGATGATGAAGTTGACAATGATGATAATGAGGTCGACGATGATGATGATGATGATGAGGATGAGGATGACGATGGTGACGATGATGATGATGATGATGATGATGACCATGATGAAGCTGATGAGGATGAGGGTGATGATGATGATGATGATGATGAGGATGAGGATGAGGATGAGGATGAGGGTGATGATGATGATGAGGATGAGGGTGATGATGAAGTTGATGATGATGAGGGTGATGATGATGATGACCATGATGAAGCTGATGAGGATGAGGGTCATGATGATGATGATGCTGATGAGGATGAGGATGATGATGATGATGATGATGATGAGGATGATGAAGATGAGGGTGATGATGATGATGATGATGATGAGGATGAGAGTGATGAAGATGAACAATGATGGTGATGATGAGGAGTATGATGACTATGATGATGAGGATGAGGATGAGGGTGATGATGATGATGATGATGATGATTACCATGATGAAGCTGATGAGGATGAGGGTAATGATGAGGATGATGTTGATGAGGATGATGATGATGATGATGATGATGATGATGATGAGGATGATGATGAGGGTGATGATGATGATGATGATGAGGATGAGGGTGATGATGATGATGATGATGATGATGATGATGATGATGATGTCCATGATGATGATGATGAGGATGAGGGTGATGATGATGATGAGGATGAGGGTGACGATGAAGATGATGATGAACAATGATGGTGATGATGAGGAGGATGATGACTATGATGATGGTGATGATGATGAGGATGAGGATGAGGATGATTATGATGATAGTGATGATGACCATGATGATGATGAGGAGGATGAGGGTGATGATGATGATGATGATGATGATGAGGATGAGGATGGTGATGATGATGAGGATGAGGGTGATAAACAATGATGATGATGATGATGATGATGACCATGATGATGATAATGAGGATGAGGGTGATGAGGATGATGATGAGGATGAGGGTGATGATGATGATGAGGATAAGGGTGACGATGAAGATGATGATGAACAATGATGGTGATGATGACGAGGATCATGACTATGATGATGATGATGAGGACGAGGGTGATGATGATGATGATGATGAGGATGATGATGATTATGATGATGATGATGATGACCATGATGATGATGACGAGGATGAGGGCGACGATGAGGAGGAGGAGGATGAGGGTGATGATGATGATGATGATGATGAGGATGGTGATGATGATGAGGATGAGGGTGATAAAAAATGACGATGAGGATGTGGATGATGATGATGATGATGATGAGGATGAGGGTGATGATGATGATGATGATGATGACCATGATGATGATGATGAGGGTGATGATGATGATGATGAGGATGAGGGTGATGATGATGATGATGATGAGGATGAGGGTGAGGATGAAGATGATGATGAACAATGATGGTGATGAGGAGGAGGATGATGACTATGATGATGATGATGAGGATGAGGGTGATGATGATGATGAGGAGGAGGAGGAGGAGGAGGATGAGGATGATGATGATGATGATGATGACCGTGATGATGATGATGAAGATGGTGATGATGATGACGATGATGATGATGATGATGAACAATGATGATGATGATGAACAATGATGATGAGGAGGAGGAGGAGGAGGAGGATGACTATGATGATGATGAGGAGGATGAGGGTGATGATGATGAGTAGGATGAGGGTGATGATGATGATGATGATGATGAGGATGGTGATGATGATGAGGATGAGGGTGATGATGAAGATGATGATGAACAATGATGGTGATGATGAGGAGGATGATGAATATGATGATGATGATGAGGATGAGGGTGACGATGATGACGATGATGACCATGATGATGATGATGAGGATGAGGGTGATGATGAGGAGGAGGAGGAGGAGGAGGATGAGGATAAGGATGAGGATGAGGATGATGATGACCATGATGATGATGATGATGATGACGATGATGATGATGATGATGATGAACAAAGATGATGATGATGAGGAGGAGGAGGAGGATGACTATGATGATGATGATGAGGATGAGGGTGATTATGATGATGATGAGGATGATGGTGGTGATGATGATGAGGATGAGGGTGATGAACAATGATGCGTTAGGACAAAACCAAATTAGTTAAGACAAAATGCATATGCATTATAGCTTTATCATATTGCATATGTGTTATATCGCATATGCGATATGAATAAGCTATAATGCATGTGTGTTATAACGCATATGCGTTATAGCTTATTTATATTGCATATGTGTTATATCACATATGCGATATGGATAAGCTATAACACATATGCATTCTTTTAAAATTAAAATAATTGGCGGGAATAAGGTTTGGCATTAGGTTCAGAAATAGCTTCAGAATACCAAACCTATTGGCTAGGACAAATAAACCAGGGCTATTGCTTGTCTTTTAGAATTCTATCAATATGCTCAATTTAGATGGCATGTTTTGATATGACATACACAATATTTTTTTATGAAAATATAGGATATTGTAGAGTACAATCTTACGATTCTGAATATGGAATTTTTTCCTTCAAAACTATGTTTTATTTATTTATAATTATTTTTCTAAATGACACATGTCAGTTTTAAAAAATACATACATTGACTGTTTGTTATATAACTTTTGATTTCCATCACCATTTCCAAAAAAAACTATATGGTGCACTAAACAAGATCAATCTCTATGATCGTATATTTAGAAATCAAGGATTTCATTAATTTTTGCCCCTACAGTGTTGCACCCACACATAAGGTTTTAATTTCAAGATTTTCTCACTTCAATAATTAATAATAAAAAAAAAAATTCATGAAATTTTTTGAATAAATAGTGTTGCACTAGGCCCATATGTCATTTATATGTTTGCAATATTTTATCCCAAATTGACATCATTTACCTCATATATTATTGCACCCACACAAACATATATGTTAAGATGTGCTGAAAATTTGAAAACCCACTTTCACGGAAACTAATTTTATAATCATTTACACACATTTTCTCTACATAAATGCTATATAGTATGAAAGTTGATTCAATTTCCTATCTTTTCTCTTTTTACTTCATCTTCAAATAAGTTAGGGAAGTACCCCTAATTGTCATCTAAAGTCATATTTTTACGTTTATTCTAGTATTATGTGGCATCTAAAGTGTCTTTAAAGGAATCCATGATTGTGCATCAGCCCATTATCTAATGAGCAAGGTGAAATACTCCAAAATCCATCCCCTTATCATCGCCTAGTGGGACGTCTTATTTATCTTACGATCACTCGTTTAGATATTATGTTTGTGGTTCATAGTTTGAGTCAATTTATGCATGCGCTGTGAATACCTCACCTTGATGCAGCTATGCAAGTGCTTTGATATCTTAAGAGTTCTCCTGGCCAAGGTATTTTATATTTGGCCACGAGTTCTCTTTCTCTTATGGCCTATTGTAATTCAGACTAGGGAAGTTTTCCTATGACAAGACAATCCACCATGGGATTTTGCACCATTCTTGGAGATTCTTTAATCTCCTGGAAATCTAAGAAACATACAACTATATCTCGCTCCTATACTGAAGCCGAGTATCATGCCATGGCTACCGCCAGCTGTGAACTTACATGGATTTGTTTTCTTCTTAATGATTTACAAGTTTCTCATTCATAGACAACAATCCTACATTTTAACAACAAAGAGGCCTTACATATTTCCGTCAATCCAGTTTTTAATGAACAGACAAAACACATAGATTTGGATTGTCATCTCATCAGTGTGAATATTCAATAAGGATTGATTCAAACCACCTATATTTATACCACACATCAACTCGCAGACATTTTTACTAAACCATTGGGAGGCCAACAATTTATTAACCTCCTACGCAAGTTGGGTATTCATGATGTTCATACTCTTACTTGAGGGGGAGTGTTAATGGCTATGCTACACATTTACAGGAAGATTTCTTTTCCATTTCCTTCTCCATATTTTCTCCCTTTGTTATGGAAAGTTTTCCTCGGTTTACCTTGTACAACTATTGTTTCCTTAGACTCACCCAATCATGTGGGATTGGTTACATAGGAATTTGTATTTATATAGCATCTTCTCCATTGTCAATTTATAAAAGAAATACAAAATTTACAAGGTAATTATCTTGAACTGTTATTTTAAGGAAATCGCCAGTAATTAATACAGATTGGTTTTCCATACGGATTGTTAGACTGCCCACCGATTCAGTTTTGTCATCACTATCAACTTTAAACAAACTGGTGAATTTCAGGACTATATGTTTATGGAAACAAATATTTAGCATGGTGCAAAGAATTTATTGCAACTATAGTAGGCTTGATGATCGTTGGATCATGAGCTTCTTGAGATCCAACGGTCATCAATCCTGCTACAACAACGTTAAATACTCGACAACATTCTAAATATTGTTTTCCACATAAAAACCCCTCAAAATCCAATACCTGATAGGTTGGATAAATTGTTAACGCTGATAGAAACAACAAAATTACAGCTAACCACCATTTACTTTTCATTTTAAGGTTCCTTAATATAGTTTTATATAGATCAACAATATGCGGAAGGGTGTAAGATGATTTGGGTCCACCACATACATACTTAATCCAATGACTCCTTTCTTGATATATTTTGAACTTATGTTTACCTCGGATCCAATAGAATTAATTTAGATATTATAGTTTAGTTATATGATTCCTTTATAGAAAATGAACTATAGTTATGAAGTGAAGGTTACACTTTACGATGTGAATATTTGAAATATATGCTAGTTTTTATTTTATTTGGTGGCTCATATTTATAAAATCAATGTTATAATATTCTCTCATAAGTGAAAGTTAATTTTATTTCTTTAACGAGGAAGATACAATGATAGATAAGGGTTAATGATTATTTTGGATAAAAGGTCTTGTGAATTGTGGATATTAGTTTTCTTATGAAATTGATATTGTATAATTTTCTTACGAAATGGATAATATATAAATTAGGGAGTGAATGTTAAGCTCTTGTATGAGATGAATAATCTTTAGTTTATTATTATTATTTTATGATGTAAATATATTTAAACTATGGGAGGTTGTTTATACTTTTTCACCATTATTATAAATGGGTGTATTATAAAGTGAAATCATAGATTAGATTAATTATCGATAAAATATTTATTATGTTGTTGTATTTATTTTGGAGTTGTTACATTGTGGTATCAAAGCACAAGTTATGACACTTGACTTTATGGCATTCATTCACATTTTCTAAAAACTAATGATGTTTTAAAATTTTGTTCTTCTTACTTGCATAGAAGAAATTTGTGTTACTAAATTGCAGGGAGAGATGGATGGAAGATGATACCCTATCCCACCTATTTCGGTTGAACTTAATGATGAAGTGTAACAAAACAATAATAATGTTATGATAATGTTACAATAGTGAGATCCTACAAACAGTGAAAAACTTACAAGAAGAACTTTTGAACTTTAAAACTAAACATGAGAGAGTAATGAGAGCTCAAGAAGAACTTAATGAAGCTTTATTATTTAAATTAGATGAAATATATAAGGATAAGGGTAAAAATAAATGTAAACGAGTTGACTCTTCCTATGACTATCCTTCTTGTGATGAAATCTCTATAACTAATGAATCATAATATTCTAGTAGTTACTCTAAGAGTAGAGGAAGAAAAAAGACAAAATAACTGGGGAATTTAAAAAGAGAAATCCTCCTACATTTGATGGTGAAGTGGAAGATGGGGAATACGTTGAAGCCTGACTATCTGGAATGAAGAAATATTTTACTATGTATAACTATTCAAACTCTATGAAGGGAGAAATGGCCATATTCAATCTAATTGAGAAGGAAGAGATTTGGTGACATGACTTAAAAAGGGCTAAACAAATAGTGATAAAAAAGTTAGCTGGAATTGGTTTAAGAAAGAATTTAAAAAATCATATATTTCAGAGTATTACTATGAAGGGAAGGCTAAAGAGTTCTATCAGTTGAGATTGGGTTCAATGTCCATGCATAATTTTTGTACTAAATTTTTATTTATTTTAATATATGTACCTTACCTTACAAAAGAAAAACCTAAAATGTAGAGGTGCCTAGGTTGTTTATTTTGCTTTTATTAAGATAGATTAGAGTTTGATAACCCAAAAAATCTATATGAAGAAATGAGGAAGGCCAAATAACATAGGATCAATCTAAAAGAAAACATAAAAATATGTAATGTCCCCAAAATTTGAATTTTTTATTTATTTATTAGGCTAGTCATATACTACCTATGCTGGACATTATCTGAACTATGCAAAATGTGGCATACTTTGTTTACTATGCCGCATCGTCGTAAGTTGTTCTTACATCCTTCTTTCATATTTATCGATATGGTTATTAATGCAATACTCATATTGTTTTGATGTTGCTTACTATATTGATCTATGATTACACATTTATATGTATGTTTAGTTATTTTGATTTACTTACTCAGTGGTTATAAAGTTTGATTATTGTTGTATAAACAATTCGGAATTAACTTGTATTTGTAAAAAGGGGTGGAGTGGTGGGACTTGTCTCCCTTGTAAACACTTGGAAGGTAACTGCATTCTACTTGTTACTTCGGAACTTACTTATTTCTTATGAACTAATGCATTATTTCCTTGTCACATGTAGGTGCACTTGACAATGGAAACTACTTATAAAAGTTGAACAAGACATACTGCCCATTTCGTCACTAACACTTGGCTTGGACGATGACAGATTTACAATCCTATCCTAGTGACTGCTATGACAATTGTTAGTTGATATTTATAGCAAGATGGATGTTTCACTAGACTATGTTACAGAGGTTACTATTATTAGTTTTACGGACTCTACAATAGTGATTTGATTACTGTTGCACTTATCATTTACATGGCACACATTTTATGTGGTATTAGCACTCCTCATCGTAGCTCTTGTTTTGTGTTGCAGGTTGCAGGGTTTGAGGGAATGTGGATCATGGGTTGGGGTTGTTGTGAGGTCAACAACATACCCATTTGGGTAATCCCTGTTGTACAAGTTTTTAACTTGTTCCTTCTCTTGCATGGTTGTTGTGACAGAGTTACAAACTCATCGTCGATTGAATGTTTGTATGGTTTTAATGGATGTGAAAAAGAAGGGGCTGTCTGTAACTTAATATGTATAGCATCAGAGATGCATGAAAGACTTAATGTGTTTGTGCTAGGACTTAATGTATTTTGGTTTTTTTTCATGGATGCTTTGTGTAGTATTGATGCCTTGGTGAACATTCCTAGGCTTTGTGAATTGTAAATCTGTTTATGTTTGGATACGATGACAGCACCATTGCTTGCAATGGTGCAAGATTGAGGTTATATGACTGTGTAAATTATTACTTGGTTTCAAAATGGATGATATGTACAACATTTATACTCTCTCTGTGTTTATTGGTTATCTATATTCCTCGTTTGCATACTATTCGATTCGTGGTTATGATTCTTTCCCTTTGGCATTAGTTTAACTCTGTTGTGGATTCACAATTGTTGTTGTAAGTTATTATATGGTAATGTTGACAGTGTTTCTTGGCCTTCGGAGCCATGTCGTAGGTGGCATTGGTGTTCCTACCATTAGAGTTATGGCTGTGCAATGACTTATCATTTATTTGTTTAAATCGTTGTTTATGGTTATGCTGTGTATTTTAAATTGTGAGGGCCGTGACTGTGGGTGTAACCCTTCAATTGGGTGTTGTTTCTATTCGGATAGCATTGATAGGGTTTTGGTGAGTTTAGATAATGTTTTAAGTTTTGTTATGGAAAGGGCTGAGGGCCACAATGTGGTTACAACGTGTAAATAATTTGGGGTTTTTTAACCTCTGCGTAGAGATGGGTTGAAATATATTTTATGCCATGTGTATTTATAATAGCGTGGTCTATTTCTTCAATGGTAAGAATGCTACAAGGTTTAGTAATTTAGTGAATCCTATAGGATTTGATAGGGTGAATTGTAACCAAGTGGACTCCATAGGATTTCATCCTGGGTTGCGATGGTTTGTAAACACTTATTGATGTATGGGTATTTGGGCATTCCTTCCTACAGGAATCGATCCTGTGATATCTTGGTAATTTATTTTATGTTTTTAATGAGTGTTGTGCATAACGATGTGGTTGATTTTATTTATGAGTGAAATGGATGTATGTCAACTTTCGTAGATGTAGTTGGCATATTAATTATATGGTTTGGTTATTTATGAATGAGATGGATTTGTGCTTGGTTCTTGTTTATATACAGACCCTGAGAGGTCTTTGATGGTTTTAGTTTTAGCTTATTACTTTGGTTTAATGATTATTCTTAGGTATAACATAATGTGATTATTATGTTGTCTTATTTAGAATGTAGCTTCATACCATTAGAGGTCTCGATAAATTAACTGTTTTAGCATTTCATTCTTATTTGATTACGGTTTTGATTTAATATACTTTAATTTAATGTGTTTTATAACTAGTTTTGTTTAGGGCTTATACTAATTAATCCTTTTACTTCTAAGTAAAGGTCTACTAGAAATATGGAATGTACCAGTAGAATCCATAGATAAACATATGGACTAGTGTTTTAGAGTGGGGCTAGGTTTTAGGAAAAACAAAATTTAAGCTAGGAAATAAAATGCAGAATTAAATTGGAAGAAAAAAACCCTTGAATGTCTTTTAGACAGAAATAAATTTCAAACCTAGTGATAGAGATAAAACATAATATATTCTAAACAAGAAATAATTTCACACATCGATTTAGAAGTAATTAATAATCTCATAAACATTCTAGACAGACATAGGGTCTATAAATAAAGTGTAAACCCTTAAATATTCTAACAGAGAATAATTTCAGACATAGGGTTAGAAATATAGCATACACCCTTAAAAATTCTAACAGGAATTAATTACAGACATAGGGTTGAAAGTATAATTTAAACCCTTAAATATTTTAATAGGAATTATGCTAGATAATGGAATGGAAAAGAAATAAATAACCTCATACTTGTATGGTGAAGCTATACCAATGGCTAAAAACCTACACACTTAATTACACAACATTAACAAATTCACTGACAAATATAACCTATGTATAGATAACTGAATCACTTGGGAACTACCATGTTCCACCCAAACATGACCCAAAACCATTCCTGGTATTCATCCGTATCCCCCCGAGCTAGTTCCAACATGCAAGTAGCTTAGAGATCCTAAGGTAAGGATTCCCTAACCGAGATAACAGGTCTGAATCAGTTCTCCTTTTTCCTCTTAGGTAAATGTTCTCCAAGAACTCTCTTGAGAATAAACAGGAAGGAATAATGATTCCCCAAAAAGATGGAAGAGATCCCCAAGCCTCTCTTTAGCTTGGGATTTTATAGGAATACTTTTAAGTCAAAGGGGAAATTAAATCAAGAATCATATGATTTCTTGATTTAACCCTTTTATTCAATTTAGGTACTTTTAATATTTAAGTTAGAAACTTTTAACTAGTTCCTATCTAAACCTTTGTAGGTATTATAATATTTAATTATATTTTAATAATAATAATAATAGATGGATCATTTCCTTCTTTCTTACATTTATTAATATGACTAATGTGCTGATGCTTATACATACCATGTATAATATAGATACTTATATATATGATTTGTTAACATTTGTCTTTACGTATCATATAAAATGATTCCTAAACTTATGATATTTTCTTCATCAAGGTTGTCACGTAGGTGGTCAGGTCTACTAGGATAGACAAATATAAACATCCTTGCATGTTGGATTCCCTTGTATAACATGGTAGTCATTCAATACTTGATGAGATACATAAATTCGATATTTCATTTAATCACTTATAAATAAGTCAGATGAGATCAATATTTTACTCGATTCATTTTCACTTGACATAATTAATTCTTTTTAGTAACTCCTAGTTCTTATCAAGATCCCATACTCAATGCTAAAAACAAGGAGTTACAAACTTAGTGCAATTCCAGATCTCCTCGCTCAACACTAATGCTGGGATGGATTTGTAGGATACACTTAGGGATACAATGGCCAAGGATCTGATGTTCCATAGCTTATGCTCAACATCAACTTGGAAGGCTCCAGGGCTTATGCCCAATAATTCCAATTATCTTTTCATGTGCTTCAGAGCTTCCTTCTCAACAAAAAGCTTTACATAATTCATACGTTCTAGAGCTCCTCGCTCAACACAACAAAACACTCATGTGCTCTAGAGCTTCTCGCTAAACACAACCATTCAAATACTCATGTGCTCCAGAGCTCCTCGCTCAACACAAAACATCTCATCAATCATGTGCTTCAGGGTCCATGCCCAACACATACAATCATACATAAAACATATGCAATTAGCTTACACCCAATATATCAAACAAAATGTCATGTTCATATGCAGTGGGGTCCTATACCCAATATATCAAAATAAAAACATCAAAGTAAAATCATAGTCAATGGGGTTTATGACCATAAGTGTTAGGTCAAATTTTTGGATATTACATCCCTCCCCGCTTAGAAAAACATCGTCCCTGATGTTCTAGGGACTCAAAATGAAATTATGAAACAAGGCGGGGTAAGCCTTTCTCTTGGTGGCTTCATTCTTCTAGGTAGCCTCATCGGATTCAACATGCTTCCATTACACTTTCAACTGGACTATGGTGCGCTTTTTGAGTTGTACTTCTCTCTTTTCCAATATATGAAGAGGTTCAAGGGAAAAATCCCCTTCAGGTTCCACCTGTAGTAAGGACCAATCAATCACATGTTTAGTATCATAAACATATTTCTTTAATAATGATGCATGGAAAACATTATGTGTTGGAGTCATTTACCCAACATGCACACTTATTTGGTCAATTTTGGCCTATTTACCCACTATCCTAAGTTTAATTTACTTACTTGGAATTATATGAGAACACTATGAAATCATCATGAGTACACCCACGCCATCCTTCAGTCAAGAATTCCAAATAATCCTTATCCTTCATTCGGGGAGGCTAACTAGGCTTTCTCCTTCAAACAGAGAGCAATTCTGGGGTGATTTGAGTGTCATAAATGCACCTAATTGCTAACTGATTGTTGTTTCACTGAAAAATCAGTTAAGCTAAGTTATGAAGGAGCATCCATTCATTATTTTATTATTTTTTTCCATTATTTATGAACTGGAGCTAACATTGAAGCCTACAACCAATTCTAATGACATGTGTCACTTCGGTTAACTCCATCGGAGCTACTTGGAGTTATGGATGCGCTAGCTCATTCAGTTGGACATGGAGTTACATGTGATGAATCACTTTCAATTGGAATCAGTCATCTATTGCACTCTGATTTAGTCAGGACTTAGTGTGAGAGTCAGTTATTGATTAGCTCAGTGGTTAACTATGTGTGCCAATTGTGGCTGACATTCAGTTAAGCTACACCCATTCATTCAATTCGAATGACCTCCTTGGGAATTCAAATTGTATTGGAATTCATCCACCTTGCATGACCATTGTATTGTACTATCATTATTTTTATTGATTATACAGAGAGGAAACATTCTATTGCAGCACCATTATGCCATTTTCATGCTTAATTTTATGAAATATCTTATGTGATTGTGTTTTAGTCCCTAGATTACTGTGACATATTAATATGGTATCATATCTCACAGTGGGATAAAGCTCATTCTATTCAAAAACATAGTTTTTTACAAATCTTGCATGAAAAATTGAGCAAAAGCTCAAATTCTAGCACTGCACCATAAGCAGAAAGTTTACCACTTAATACCCCAAGTTAAGGAATTCTTGATCAAGCTTTCTTGATCAATTATGATGGGTGTGATGAAAACTTGAAATGTGTAGGCTATTCAACCTTATGGTGACTATATTGTTTTTATTTGCAGGTTTTATAGACTCACTGTATTTGCTACAATAGTTTTATATGGCTTCTTCCGTATATATTTTAACTCCGTTCAATTTCCATCAATGGAAAGGAGACATGGAGATCCAACTACGTTCCAAAGGACTCTACTAGGTCACTATCGACACAAGAGAAGAGCCTACTCATGTTATAGACAAGGTTATATTTTTTAATAAGAAAGATTAATCATTCGGTTTCTTGTGTCTCTCTATCTCCAAGGATCTTCTATTCCACCTCTCGGGATTGAAGACTCTGAAAGATATTTGGGACCAACTTGCCTCCATGTATGGAAAATAGGATGACTTGAGGGTTTATCAGCTCTAAAATGAGTTGATGTCTCTTCAACCTGGCAATTTTGAGACCCTTAATGATTTTTTCACAAAATTCAAGAATATAGTCCTTCTATTGAAGCAGTGTGAGGTGAAGAAGGAGGATGATCAGCTCATCCTTTCCATTCTCTCAAAAATTGGAGCTGACTATTCGATGTTTGTTTCTACATTCCATGCAGGGAAGCTCACAACCCCTGGATGGAAGATTCCTTCACTCAATGCCTTCATTGAGCCCCTCACAAGTGAGCATGATAATATTGTCTGGGGATCATCAAATCCTCCCATGATCAAGCCATGTTTGCTTCAAGACCCAAGGATCTTAAGGGGAAAGGAAAGCAACATAAGAACCCAAAAACCAAATTCGAAGCTCCTAAGCCAAAATTTCAAAACCAGCAGAAAGAAGAGCCATCTGGCTCGATGAAGAACAAAAAAAGGCCACCACACGAAGGAAAAAGTCAAGTGTTCATACTGCGGGAAGGGATTCCACCCTGAACATGCCTGCATGAAAAATAATCTTGATGAATCTACTTCTCTCCTTGATAGAAATAACATAAATATTCCATAAAGATTTCAGAGGAAAGAAAATCAAGATTGGGAATACCAGCATGAAAGAGGTCATGCCCTCATGGAAAGCACTTCTAAGTCCATGGATCTACTCATAGATTCTAGAGCTTAGAACCACATAATGGAAATAAAATACTCTTTCTCTTCTCTCAAAACTAACAAGAGAATTCCCATTCACATGGGAGATGACTCTACCATCATCTCAAAAGGATAAGGTACAATAAATCTTGAGCATGGTTATTTTTCCAATGTTCTGTATGTACCATCTCTTGCATCAAACCTCCTGAGTGTCTATCAAATGACCCATACTAGAGTTCCCAAGAGAGTATCCTTCATGCCTGATTATTTACAAATTATTGAACTTGCATCTAGGAAACTTGTGGCAAAAGGCTCTTCAAACCATCATGCAAAAGCCTATGAGTTTTCCCATTTTGTAGAGGATGCAAAGCCCACAGCTATGATGACTCATGGAAATGAGGTTAGTAGGCTCTGGAATGAGAGATTTTTCCACCTAAACTTCAAGTACTTGTAGAAACTACAGAAAAATTCCATGGTTGAAGGCCTCCTGGTCATCAAAGCTACCATTGGAATTTGCAAAGGGTGTATTTTGGGCAAGCATCCTGAGCATAAGTTTAATCGGGGGAAGGCAAGCCGAGCATCGTAAATTTTGGGGCTAACTCATTCTGATATCAGCAGACCAATTCCCATCACATCCTTGAATGGATCTTGGTATTTTCTCACTTTTATATATTATTTCTCTAGATATACATGGGCCTTCTTCATCAAGAAAAAGTCAGGAGTCTTAGAAAAATTCATTGAATTAAAAGCACTGGTTGAGAATGCATCTGGGGAAAAGATAAAAAATTTGAGATCTAATAATGGTGTGTAATATATCAGTAATTAATTTCTACATATATGTTCCTAAATTTGTATTCATATCCAACATTCATTTCCCTACACTCCCCAGCAAAACGATGTAGCGGAGAGAAAGAATTGGTCTCTCAAGGAGATGACCACTTGCATGCTGGAAGCCAAGAAGTTGGATGCAAATTTATGGGTTGAGGCCATGAATGCTTCTATATACATTCAAAATAGAGTTTCTCACTCATTCATAAAAGGGAATACCCCTTTCAAATCCTACTTCATACACAAGCCAGATGTGTCAAATCTCAGAGTGTTTGGGTCCATTGCATGGGCCCGAATTCTACATGATAAGAGGAAAGCATTGCAACCGCAAAGTGTTGAATGTTTGTTTATTGGATATCCTAATGAATATAAAGGTTTAAATCTTATATATATAAGAAAAAAACAAATCATCATTGAAATAAGTTTCTAGTTCGATGAGCCTCTTCAATAGGTAGAACTAGTGAAGGAGAAAACTCTTGAATTTCCTTCCTATTCTACTAAATATCTGGATGATGAAATTGGGGGTGATGACCCTGATTTGGAACCTGATTTAGAACCTATGATATCTGATATCAGTGACCATCAAGAATCATTTTCAATTTGAGAACCTTAAGTGCAAATACATCTCCCAACTTGGGCCAGGCATACACTTTCTTCCATCGATGACAACATTGGAAATCCTGATGATCCAAGAAGAACCCGGTCTGATTTCCAAAGAGTAGGTATTGCTCTCTCTTGTCATGAATATTTTCTGTCCAAAAATTGATCTTTATTTATAATTTCAGATCCAAATTCTTACTACCATGCTCAAAAAAATCCGAGATGGAAAGCTGCCATAGACGAAGAGATGAGTTATGTTCAAAAGAATGCTACTTGGGAGTTAGTTTCTCTTCCTCTAGGGAGGAAATTAGTTCAATGCAAGTGGGTGTTTCAAATTTTTTTTTATTCTGATGGAAGTACCTGCAAACATAAGGCCATACTGGTAGCGAAAGGGTTCTCCCAGGTCCAAGGTGTGGACTATCATGAGACCTTTGCACCGGTTGCAAAAATGGACTCCATCAGCCTAGTTTTGGAAATTACGGCATTCAAGCACTGGGAAGTGCATCATATGGATGTTGAGTTTGCCTTTATACATGGATATGTTCATGAGGAGATATACATGAATTATCCTGAGGGATACATTTTAGATTCATCTTTGGTTTGCAAATTAAAGAACTCACTATACGAGTTAAAACAGGCCCCAAGAGAGTGGTATTCCAAGATGGACGCCTTCCTTCTCTCACAAAACTTCCAAACGTGTAAATCAGATACGAATGTGTATCTACAAAAGTATGATGGTAATTTTATTATAATTGTTTTATATTTTGATGATATTTCGATTACTGGTAGAACTATTGCTTCCATTTCAGTCATAAAAACTGCCCTCCATGATGCATTTGAGATGAGCGATTTGGGGCTCTTGAAGAAATTTATGGGGCTTGAAATTTCACAAAATTATGATGGGGTAATGGTCACTCAGTATCAATATATATTAGACCTATTATTTAATTTTAACGTGGCTAAATGTAAGGCTACTCCATTCCCTTTCCTTTCATGGATCAGCCTTGAAGAAGGAAAAAGCACTCCACTCATGGATTGCACAATCTACCGCCAACTAATTGGTATATTTCTTTACTTGTTACATTCTTAACCTGATATCTATTCTTCCATGAATGCTATATCAAGATAAATGAAACAGCGTTATGATATTCATTGGAAGGCAGCCAAGAGGATCCGCCAGCATATTTAGGGCACTAGTACCTATGTCATTCACTATGCTGACGACGCTGAGCTAGAGTTAGTTGGTTACATAGATTCAGATTGGGAGGGAGATTCTATTGATCAGAAATATACTTATGGATATGTATTCATTTTTGGTGGTGGACCTATTTTATGGTCTAGCAAAAAGTAGTATGCCATTGCATTGTCTTCAGCAGAGGAAGAGTATCGAGGAGAGATGAATGCTTGCATCCAAGCTGTTTGGTTGCAAGGAATTCTTTCATATTTTTATTTTGGTAGAACTTTATCTAGTATCCTATTTTGTGACAATCAAAGTGATATTAATATTTCCACAGATCTAGTTACTAGGTATAGGACCAAGCATGTAGAGATCCACATGCACTATATCAGAGAATTGGTGCATGACAGGACCATCATTATGCAATACTGCCCTACTGATGAGAAGATTGCAGATATCGTCACCAAGATATTTTCAGAGAAGAGTTTCACTTACCTTTGTTCACTATTGGGGGTGATTTCATCTGGGTAATCATATTACTTCTCCAGTGTTCAGCTTGAGGGGGGGCGGGTTTCCCACTGGGTTTTCCCTCTTTCCTCACTTATATTTATTTTTGAGCATTGTTTGAGTTACATTATTGTACAGTGTGACCTATGGCCTTTGTTTTCGAGGCCCTAGTATTTCATGCATTTTTTGTACTCCTCCTAAGTATATCTTAAGGGGGGGTGTTTAAGGCATTTACCCAACATGCACACTTATTTGGTAAATATTTTCCTATTTACCCACTATCCTAAGTTTAATTGACTAACTTTGCATCATATGAGCACACTATGACATCATCATGAGCACACCCATTCCCTCCTTCAGTCAAGGAGGCCAACTAAGCCTTCTCCTTCATTTCGGGAGGCTAACTGGGATTCCTCCTTTAAACAGGGAGCAATTATGGGGTGATCTGAGTGTCATAAATGCACCTAATTGCTAACTGATTGTTTTCTGAGTTGTGAATGTGCCGCCATTCATTATTTGATTATTTTTCTCCATTATTTATGAACCGGAGCTATCACTGGCACCTACAAACACTTCTGATGACGTGTGTCACTTCAGTTAATTCCATCGGAGCTACTTGGAGTTATGCATGTGCTATCTCATTCAATTGGACATGTGGTTACATCTGGTGAGTCACTTTCAGTTATACTTAGTCATCTATTGCAATCCGATTTAGTTAGGAATTAGTGTGAGAGTCAGTTATTGATTAGCTCAATGGTTAACTATGTGTGCTGATTGTGGATGACATTCAGTTAAGATACACCCTTTCATTTGATTCGAATGACCTCCTTGGGAATTCAAATTGTCTTGGAATGCATGCACCTTGCATGTCCATTGTATTGTAATATCATTATTTTATTGATTATACAAAGCTGGAACATTCTATTGCAACACAATTATGCCATTTTCATGCTTAATTGTCTGAAGTCTCTTATGAGACTGTGTTTTAGTCCCTAGATTACTATGACATATTAATATTATGGAATCTTATGTGAGCAGGTAACACTATTTCATATGCCACTAGCCATCTCCTGGATAGAATCTCAAAGGGTCCACAAAATCTAGGTGCTAACTTATCGCACCTTCCCAAGCTCAATGAGCTTTGTTTTTCTTTTGCTTTCAAGTAGACATGGTCACCTATTTGATAATATTTATCTTTTCTTTTTTTATCTGCATAGATTTTCTGGTGGTCTTGTGCTTCTTTAAGGTTCACCTGGACCTTGGTAACCAATTGTTTTAAGTCCTTTAACAAGTCAGGCCCTAACATGAGCCGATCCACTGGGCTATCCCAAGTAATTGATGTTCTACACTTCCATCCATAGAGTACTTCAAAGGGACTCATCTTGGAAGAAGTCTGGTATCCCTTGTTATATGAAAACTATGAAAGGTGAATGTAATGTTCCCACTTGGTGGGGTTGTTCATGGCATACATCCTAAGCATGTCCTCTACAATCTGGTTTACCCTTTCTTACTTCCCATATGTCTACAGGTGGTAAGCAATACTAAAGTTCAACCGTGTCTCTAATCTAAAGAATAAGGATCTCCAATAGTTTCTAGTAAACTTAGTATCTCGATCCGAGATGATTTCCTTGGGTATCTTGTGCAATCTAAATATCTCCTTCAAGAAGATATCGGCAATGTGTACTACCTTGTAGGTCGACTTCAATAGAATGAAGTGTGGTGCTTTTGAAAATTTCCCAACTACTACAAAGATAGAATCATTTTGTTTCTTACTCTTAGGTATACACTTGATAAAATCCATACTAATGACCTCCCACTTCTATTCTGGAATGGGTAATGGCTACAACAACCCCGAAGGATGTTGGTGCTCACCTTTGACCAGCTGACATTCTTGACATTTCGCGATAAACAATGCTATTTCAGCCTTTAACTTAGGCCAAAAAAAGTGTCACATAATAGCTGATATCATCTTTTGATATCCCGGATTCCTCGAGTACGATTTCCAATGAAATTCTTTGAGGATGCTGGATCGAATGTCCCCTCCTTTCGAAAGGTACAATCTCACCTTGGACCATAGTAATCCTCTTTCGTCTACCTTGTACTCTTTTTGTTGTTGAAACAACCTGTCCTCTTGGAATTTTTTGAGGATTTCTACATAAAAAGGGTCAACTCTGTTGGCCACTCTAATCCTCTCGTGTAGATTTGAATCAGTTTTACTTAACATCACCTCATATATCATATGAGTTTGTCGGCTCAAAGCATCAACAATCTTGCTCTCTTTTTCCTTTATATTCTTTATCTTGAAATTGTACTCGCTAAATAATTCCAACCATATGGAATTTTTGGCATTCAGATCCCGTTGCTCAAATAATTACTTCAGACTCGTTGGTTGTCTTCAAAAGGAATTTCCTTCCCATGAGATAGTGCCTCGACATCCTCAAGGAATGGATGATGGTTGCTTACTCAAGATTGTGTGTGGGGTATTTCTGCTCATGTTCTTATAACTTTCACGATTCATAATAGATCACATAATCGTTCTAAAAGAGGACTCCTCCAATCCCTTCATTGCTTGCATCCGTGCAAACAACGAAATCCTCATTGGGATTCGCAATTCATAGTAGCAGTGAGGTCGTCAAAAGTTGTTTAAGATTTTGAAAACTTTCCTCTTACTTGTTGTCCATAAGAACTTATTTTTCTTCTTCTGCAAATCACTCATGGGACAAGCTATTCTCGAGAAGTTCTCAATGAAATTTCGATAATATCTGGCTAATCCCAAAAAGGATCTAATGTCGGTGACACTAGTAGGGGTAGGCCACTCTTCTATGGATTTAATATTTTCTGGGTCCACAACTATCCCCGTCTCGGAGATGATGTGACCCAAGTATTGTATCTGTTGTTTGTAAAAATAACATTTACTAAACTTGGCATAGAGTTGGTGTTCCTGTAACACCTATAGCAATATGCAGAGGTGTTTCTCGTGCTCCTCTTTACTCTTAGATTAAACTAGGATGTCATCTATAAAGACCAACACAAATTTATCCAGATATTTATGGAATATATTGTTCATCATACACATAAAGTTTGTGGGTGCATTATTTAACTTGAACAACATTACTACAAACTTGTAGTGGTTGTACCTTGTACGAAAGGATGTTTTGTGAATATCCTCGTCGCAAATTCATACCTCATGGTACCCAGATCGCAGGTCAATATTTGAAAAGATCTTGTCTCCTCCTACTTGATCGAACAAATCATCGATCCTAGGGAGTGGCTATCGGTTCTTGATAGTCATCTTGTTAAGATGATGGTAATCGATGCACATCCGCATTGTACCATCCTTCTTCTTTCAAAAAAGCATCAGTGCTCCCCAAGGGGAAACACTTGGTAAGATGTATCCTTTCTCTATCAATTCCTGTAGCTGCAGTTTTAGTTCCACCAACTCTAGTGCACTCATGCGGTAAGGGGGTTTTGAATCTGGAACTGATCCTGGTGTTAGTTCTATGGAAAATTCTAGGTCTCGTTGCAATGGCAATCCTAGGATTTCCTCAGAAAATGCACCATTGAAATATACAAGAAATGGAAATTCCTCTATGTGTTGTTCTTTTTCAGCTCCTATGTATTAGATGTTTACTGCAAAAAACTTGCAACCTTTCCTAAAGCACTTTTTTGCTTGTAAAGTATATATCTGCCTTAAATAAAATTTCTTCGGTATGCCTTGAACCTTTACTTGATTCCCTTGGCTATCTATACACAATATTGACTTGTGTAGGCAATCGAGCATGACATGGTGTCGTTCCAAACAGTCCATGCCGATAAGTATATCATATGATCCTAAGGGTAGGATGTTCAGGTTTACTCTAGCAGAAAAACCATTCATGTTTACCTCATAGTATTTAACTATTTCCAAAACCTTTTGTTTCGTACCTATGGCTAATTGCACCAGCCAAGGTTTATCATGTTTAACTTTTCCTAGTTTACATACATCCACAATTTTAGGAGAGACATAGCTCCGGAAAGCATTGGGTTCAATCAATATTTAAATAGAAGTGTTTAATATCTTACCTTCTATATCCACCATGGTAGCCTAATGATCTGCCTATTGACCATCCAAGGCCGCATTAATCCTCAATTTTCTAGCTATTTTCTCTACTATTGGTTCTTCTTGTAAGTTGTGCAAGACCCCATTAACCTTATTCTTATAGTCTTGGGAATAATGAGTCCCTTGTAATTTCCATCATTTAATTTGTAGTGGGGCCACATTGGCTCCTCCATTTGCTGCTGGTTTGTTAACATTTGGAGTCAGTACATATGTCTTTGTACCCGTCTTGTTGAATTTCTTGTTGGCTGGAAAATTGTCGTTATGTTTTCTATATGGTGGTGGGTTAAATCCTGTTTTGTAGTTATTTGAGAAGGTCCTTGACCTGTCTCTACTTATTTTTAGTTTCTCTTGCCTCAACTATCCATGGTCATAACAAACACTAGCTTTGTGTAAGGTGGTGTAAAATATTTTAGGCATGTCAAATTCAATCATTTCCTGAAAGTTGGGAGGAAGACATCCTAAAAATTGTTGTATTTTTACTTTCTTGTCCTTGATGTAGGGTACATAATGCAACAAATCCAAAAAATTGTTAATAAAAACATCCATAATGATGGATCCCATATGTAACACATGAAACTCTTTCACTTTTCTATCAAATAACCTTTCTGACATGTATTTCTCTTGAAAAATATTGCGAAACTTACTCCACCGTATTTCTCTTAACTCATCTTTCTTGGTATTCTTCAAGTCTCTCCACCATCTAGCTGTTTTACCATTTAAGTTATAGATGGCTAGACGCGATTTCATTTCACTAGAGTAGTTATGAACTTGGAAATATGTGCTCATACCCAACAACCACTCTTCATATTTTTTCCCCATATTCATCTCAACTTCATAGGTTGAGGCTTTTATTTTTTAGAACTCTCCTTGAAGATTGTCATCATTTCTCAGTTTCTTTCTGCATGGGGAAAGATAATCATCACTAGAAATACTGTGATAATCTGATTCTGGAAGTTCAGGAGTATGCTCTTCTTTTCCTTCTTCTCTCGGGTTGCTGGTCCATTTATGATAAAATATTTCTTGAACCTATCTGTTGAATGAGTGGGCTTTCCTTGTAGGATTCCTTCTGCCATGTTTCACATCAATGTTTCATTAATTGCTTGTTGTTCCTTTCTTTCAATCAGATGATCATCTATGAAACTCTGCAAGTCTGCTTGGAGACTTTGTATGGTTTTCATTAGATCAGAATTCAGTTCCACCACCAGTTCTGCTTCCTCAGTGGGGGTATTTAACTTCCCTTGCCAAGTGTTATCTTCTTCAGTGTTCATGATCTGAACTGTTCTTTTAAAATCCTGCAATTGCAATTTTTTAATAACATGAAAAATTTCTGTTAGTTAAAAAAAATTAAAATCATACTTTACTTTCCTTGCAACGAATGTCTAGTACACCCATTTGGTCTCTTAGTGTTGAAATTGGGATCTGATACCAATTCTAATCACCCCAAAATTTGAAAATAAATTTTTTTGTTAGGCTTGTCAAATACTACCTATGTTGGATATTATCTGAACTACGCGGAATGTGTCGTACATTGTTTACTATGTTGGATTGTCGTAAGCTATTCTTACACCCTTCTTTCATATTTCCTAATATGGTTATTAATGCAATACTCATATTGTTGTGATGCTGCTTACTATCTTGATCTATGATTACACATTTATATGTATGTTTAGTTATTTTGATTGACATACTCAGTGGTTATAAAGTTTGATTATTGTTGTGTAAACAATTCTGACTTAACTTGTATTTGTTAAAAGGGGTGGAGTGGTGGGACTTGTTTCCCTTGTAAACACCTGGGAGGTAACTATTTTGTACTTGTTACTTTGGGGATTACTTAGTTCTTATGAACTAATGCATTTATTTCCTTGTCCTGTGCAGGTGCACTTGACGATGGACACTACTTATAAAAGCTTAACAAGATATACTGCCAGTTTCGTCACTAGCACTTGGCTTGGACAACAATAGATTTGCTATCCTATTGTAGTGATTACTATGATGGTTGTTAGTTGATATTTATGCCAGGCTGGATGTTTCACTAGCCTATGTTGCATGGGTTACTATTATTATTTTTACGAACTCTACGATAGTGAATTGATTACTGCTACACTTATCATTTACATGGAACACATTTTATGTGGTATTAGCACTTTTAACTTGGTTCATTTTTTAATATAGTCTTGGTGTAAAATTTAAAACCTTAACATTAGCTCTCCATGAAAATTTTCATATGCCATGGACTATGTATAAACCCTATGTATTTGATTCACAATAATGGGCATGTTGTTTAAACCTAGTGTTGCATTAAAGGGTGGTATGAACTATACATTTTGGGATTTGATTTATGTTGTTGGAGTCCAGGGTGGCGACATTAATCCACTTTGGAATGTGTGGGCCTCAAGCTTAGGGTTTGGGCTCTTGCACCAATTTGGGTTATTTGTAGTATGTCTGCATGAGCTCTGTCTCTGCGTTGTGTGGTGGTGTGAAGCTTGGGATTTTGGCCGTAATGGAAGGTATGTATCCCACTTTGGTTTAGCATCATTGTTTTGTTTGTTCAGTTTGGTTTCAAGCGTCTCCTCATCATAGCTCTTGTTTTGTGTTGCAGGTTGCAGGGTTTGAGGCAATGTGGGTCGTTAGTCAAGGGTCGCTCTGAGGTCAACATCATACCCATTCAAGTAAGACCTGCTATACAATTTTTTAACTTGTTCCTTCTCTTGCGTGGTTGTTGCGACAGAGTTACAAACTTGTCGTGGGTTGAATGTTTGTCTAGTTTTAATGGCTATGAAAAAGAAGGGGTTGTCTGTAACTTAAATGTATAGCATCAAATATGCGTGAAAGACTTGGGTTTTATGTTGGGGTTTATTGTCTTCGTGCTGGGACTTAATGTATTTTGGTTTTTTTTCATGGATGCTCTGTTTAGTATTGATTGATTCCTTGGTGAACATTCCCAGGCTCTACGAATTGTAAATGTATTTATGTTTGGATACAATGACAACACCATTGCTTGAAATGGTGCAAGGCTAAGGTTATATGACTGTGTAAATTCTTACTTGGTTTTAAAACGGATGATATGTACATCATTTATACTATGTGTGTGTTTATTGGTTATTTATATTCAGTGTTTGCAACCTGTTTGATTCGTGGTTATGATTCTTTCCCTTTGGAATTAGTTTAACTATGTTGTGGATTCACAATTCTTGTTGTAAGTTATTATATGGGAATGTTGACAGTGTTTCTTGGCCTTGGGAGCCATGCCATAGGTGGCATTGGTGTTCCTTCCATTAGAGCTGCGATTGTGCAATGACTTATCATTTTAATGGTTAAATCGTTGTTTATGGTTATGCTGTGTATTTTAAATTGTGAGGGTCGTGACTGTGGGTGTAACCCTTCAATTGGGTGTTGTTTCTATTCACATAGCATCGATAGGGTGATGGTTAGGTTAGATAATGTATTAAGTTTTGTTATGGAAAGGAATGAAGGCCACAATGTGGTTGCAGCATGTAAATAATTTGTGGTTTTTTAACCTTTGTGTAGATATGAGTTGAAATATATTTTATGGCCTATGTATTTATAATAGCGTGGTTTGTTTCTTTGATGGTAAAAATGCTTCATCATTTAGTAATTTAGTGAATCCTACAGGATTCGATGGGTGACTTGTAAGCAAGTGGACTTCATAGTATTTGATCTTGGGTCGCGATGGTTTGTAAAAGCTTATTATTTTATGGGTTTATTTGGGAATTCCTGCCTACAAAAATCAATCATGTGATCTCTTGGTTATTTATGCTATGTTTTTAATGAGTGGTGTGCATAACGATGTGGTTGATTTTATTTATGAATGGGATGGATGTATGTTGACTTTCGTAGATGTAGTTGTCCTATTAATTATATGGTTTGGTTATTTATGAATGAGATGGATTTGTGGTTGGTTCTTGTTTATATACAGACCCCGAGAGGTCTTCAAATCTTTTAGTTTTAGCTTATTACTTCGGTTGAATGATTATTATTTGGTATAGCATAATGTGATTATTGTGTTTTCTTATTTAGAATGTAGCGTCAGACTATTAGATGTCTCGATATCTTGAATGTTTTAGAATTTCATTCTTATTTGATTATGGTTCTGATTTACTATACTTTAATTTACTGTGTTTTATAACTAGTTTTTTTTAGGGATTATACTAATTCATATTTTTACTTCTAAGTAAAGGTGTGTTGTAAATATGGAATCTTCCCATAGAATCCATAGATAAACATATGGACTCTGGTTTTAAATTAGGGATAGGTCTTACAAAAAACAAAATTGAACCTAGGAAATAAAATGCAAAATTAAATTGGAAGAACAAAACCCTAGAATGTATTTTAGACAGAAATAGATTTCAAACCTAATGTTTAGAGATAAAACATAATAGGTTCTGAACGAGAAATCATTTCAATCATAGATTTAGCAGTAATCCATAAAATCCTAAACATTCTAGATAGACATAGGGTTTATAAATAAAGTGTAAACCCTTAAATATTCTAACAAGGAATAATTTCGTACATAGGGTTAGAAATATAGAATACACCCTTAAATATCATAACAGAAAATAATTACAGACATAGGGTTAAAAATATAAACCCTTAAATATTTTAATAGGAATTATACTAGATAATGGAATGGAAAAGAAATCAAGAACCTCATACGTGTATGCTGAAGCCATTCCAATGGATGAAAACCTACACACTTAATTACCTAGCATTAACAAATTCACTTACAAATTTGACCTCTATATAGATAACCGAATCACTTGGGAACTACCACGTTCCACCCAACCATGACCTGAAATCATTCTTTGTTTTCATCCAGATCCCTCCGAGCTGGTTCCAACATGCAAGTAGCTTAGAGCTCCTAAGGTAAGGCTTCCATAACTAGGATAATAGGTCTGAATCAGTTCTCCTTTTTTCTCTTAGGAAAATGTTCTCCAAGAAATATCTTGAGAATAATTAGGCATGAATAATGATTCCCCAAAAAGATGGAAGATATCCCCAAGCCTCTCTTTGGCTTGGGACTTTATAGGCATAATTTTCAGTTAAAGGGGCAGTTAAATCAAGAATCATCTCATTTCTTGATTCAACCCTTTTATTTAATTTAGAAATTTTTAATATTTAACTTACGAACGTTTAACTAGTTCCTATTTGGACCTTTGTAGGTATTATAATATTTAATTATATTTTAGTAATAATAATAATAGATGGAGTCTTTCCTTCTTTCTTACATTTATTAATATTATTACTATGCTTACTCTTATACATACCACATATATATATATATATATATATTAACATTTGTATTTAGGTATCATATAACATGATCCCTAAACTTATAACATTTTCTTCATTAAGGCCGTCAGGTAGGTGGTTAGGTCTACTAGGCTAGGCAACTCTAAACATCCTTGCTTGTTGGATTCCCTCGTATAACATGGTAGTTCTTTAGCACTTTATGGGATCCAAAAATTCAAGATTTTATTTAACCACTTATAAATAAGTCAGATGAGATCAATATTTTACTCGAGTCATTTTCACTTGACATAATTAATCATTTTTAATAACTCCTAGTGCTTATACAAAGCCCATACTCAACGCTAAAAATAGGGAGTTACAAACTTAGTGCAATTCTAGAGCTGCTCGCTCAACATTAATGCTAGGATGTATTTGTAGGATACACCTAGTGATACAATATCCAAGGATCCAATGTTCCAGATATTATGCTCAACATGAACTTGGAAGGCTCCAGGACTTATGCCCAACACTTCCAATTATATTTTCATGTGCTTCAGAGCTTCTTGCTCAACACAAAGGTTTACATAAATCATGTGTTCCAGAGCTCCTCGCTCAACACAACAAAACACTTATGTGATCCATAGCTTCTTTCTCAACACAACATAAACACTTGTGTTATCCAAAGCTTCTCACTCAATACAACCATTCAAATAATCATGTGCTCCAAATCTCCTATCTCAACACAAAACATCTCATCAATCATGTGCTTCATGGTCCATGCCCAACACATACAATCATACATAAAACATATGTAACTGGCTTACACCCAATATATCAAACAAATCATCATGTTCATATGCAGTGGTGTTCTAGAACCAATATATCAAAATAGAAACATCAAAGTAACATCATGGTCAATGGGGCTTATTCCCTTCGGTCGAAATTTAGTATATTACAAAATCCTTATAATTTCAAGAAGAGAGTAGGGAGAAATTTTAAAAGAAAAGAATTTAATCCTTTCAATAAACATCTGAATTTTCAAAGAAAAACTTTTGGTGGTAAGCCGCAACTAATTAAAACATAGTATAAAGATAAACTCTTTAATAAAAACAAGGAAGAGATCAGATGAGAACCCTTAAACTGTTGAGGTTGTTGGGAGAGTTATTTCTATTTGGATTTTCCTCATAATAAGGATAATCGAAGTATTCATGCTATCCAAGAAGTTTCCATAGTTGGAGAAGTTGATCAAAACATACCAAAGAAAAGCACAACATTGGAGAATTATTAAGGAGATTACCAACCTTCAATGATCGAAGTAGATGGTAATATATTTGAAAAACCTATTTCTTTATTAATTGATTCTAGATCTACTTTAAGTTACATTACTTCTAAGTAATTATATTTATGTAAAATGAAAAAGCATGATTTTGAAAAGTGGTGGTTATTGGAATTAGCGACAGGAACAAAAATAAAGTTAACTAGATTTATTTCTAGTTGTGAAATTTATATGCATTATCTGGTTACAAAAATAGATTTAAACATTTTTCCATTGGGATCTAATGATGTATTAATTGTAATGGATTGGTTAGAAAAGCATAGAGTTGTATTAAACTTCTCTACAAAAAATTTCACTTGCAATGATTAAAAGGGAGAAAATAGACTTGTGCTTGAGGTACTCAAAAGCTTGTTGTTGTCTTAATGTCCATTTGAAGATAGTTTTCCTATTTCCTATAGTCAACTGATTCAAAGGCCACGCTGTGTGACTGAATCCGAGTATGAATCATCAATCAAAATTCATGAAACCAAGAAAACTTTGTAGTTCATGAATGTTTTAATGAATGGGACAATCTTTAAGGATTTGTACTTTGTGTGGGTTGACGTGAATGCAAAGTCGATTACATACCCCAAATATTTGATTTTGTTCATCGCAAATGAGCATTTTTCCATGTTCAAATAGAGTAGATGTTTTCAAAGAGTGTCGAGGACTTGTTGAAATAGTTGTAATTTTTCCTTCCATGACTTACTAAAAATAAAGATATCTTCTAGGTAGACAATGACACACTTTTCGATGAAAGGTTGAAGAATGTCATCCATATATCGCATGAAGGCCACAGGTGCATTGGTTAATATGAAAGGAATGGCTAACCATTCAAACAATCATTCCTTCATTTTAAAAGTAGTTTTCCATACTTCAGTTGGCTTGATCAGGATTTGATGATATCTCAACTTGAGGTCGATCTTAGTAAATAAATTAGCACCCTTCAAATAGTTGATGATTTCATCTATCAAGATAGGATATTTATTCTGTACCAAAATCTTGTTGAGAGCCTCAAAGTTGATGCACATGCGCCGAGCCCCATATTTCTTTGGAATAAAGACGAGTCGAATTCCATAAGGAGAGGAGCTGGGTCAGATGTGACTTTTATTGATCACATGGGGGATTCACTAGCAAGAAAATATTATAGCACGTCCATTCATATTGGGGGTTTTATACTCCTAAAATCCTCAAAAATATATTGCGTTGTATTAAGGGGTCAAGGGGGTTTTTTAATTTGACATAGTGATATAAATATTGGAGGTTATTTTATTTGGGTCGGTCAAGGAAAAAAATGAAATTGTGGGAGATATATATATATATATATATATAGGCCGCCCATAGAGACATGTTGAATGCCTCCATAGTTGAATGCAAACATGTCCCTACACTACAATAAAAATGACATTTTAGCCTCACATAAAATTGTGTATTAAAATATTTAATTTAAAATAATATTTTTTTTAATATTGCAATTATGTTGATAAATTATTTATTAGTTTTGTTATATAGATTTTAAATTATATGTGTGTGTGAGAAAACATTTTATACCACAATATTTAATTTCAAATAATTTTTCTATAATATTATTATTATGTTTACGATTTTTTTTTATTAAATAGTTTTTAAATGAAAATATCCATATTATTATGTTAATCATACTACAATATTATTGATTGAAATCTTAATTCCAATTGAAATCTAACTTCATAAATCCGTCTTAAAAAATACTAAAGAATTTAATTATATCATTGGATCATATACATAGTATTTTTGTCTTAGTTTCATATAGAAACATCTTCCCAATTAAATAAAATTACAAATCTTTCAAAATAGAATACTTCTATAGACAAGAAAAATAAATAACATCTTGGATAACCAATGTTAAATTTATATGGGAGTGTCATTTTATTTATTTTAAGAATTTAAATAGGAAATGAAGAGAATATGCTCTACTTTTTTACTAATTTTGATCTTGTATAGATATAAAAATGAGATTCATTTGTTCTGGAAGAATATGTGTTCCCTAAACTTGGAATAATTTAAGCATAAGAAGGTATCTTCACATCATTTATCCAAGCAATAAGAGTGTTATTTTACCATATTTTACTATGCATGTATTAAAAATCACATACAAATAGCTTAAAAAAAGAATATAAAACATTTATTAAGTTTATTAAAAATATTTTATGGAGTTTAATTTATTAAGATTATAGAAAGCATGAGCTCTCTATGGCTATAATTGTAGTTACATGATATTAAATTGGTATATTAACAGGTTTTGGTGTGAAACATATGCAATTCTCATATTTTCTAAGCATTGCAGTGACTATTGGACTATCAGTATTTTACATTCTTTGTTAAATTGATCTCTTGACTTGGTTTCCTTTTAAATGTTTTTTTTTTTCCGTTACTATTTCATTGGGTTTTCCACTATCCAAAGCTTCAAATGAATGAATTGCCCTTACAATCCTACTCGGATCATTATTAGCATTATTCTAAGATGCTTTAGGCCTCTTGTTGTTACAGCTTTACAATATGATATAAAGAGGGCCTTAAAAATGGTCCTGATAAAATGGATACTTACAATTTCGTTAAAGTGGGGGTTTTCTCAATTGAAAAGGTATATAGTGAGGGGCTTCAACAATACAATTTTAGGAAGTATTTTCTAATATTTAGTGAAATTAGGGATATTCTTTAATATCCTACAAACTAAATGAGCCTCTATGATAGAAACGAATTGTAACTAGGATGAAATAATTTTGTAAATTATTATATTAAAATTACTGAAATTTTGTTGACACATAAATAGTTAATCATAAAATGGAATGGAATCTGAAAACCACCCAACAGTTCTAGTAAAACTCTAATGCTTTTAAATGTTTAAAGCATAATTATTTAAAAAATAAATTTATGATCGACATAATTATTGAATTTTAAGAACCTAAAATTGCTTTTAATTAATTAAGATGAAATCCTTTTTAAGGTTAAAGAAAGAGTTGAGGGCTTAAGTTGTAGAAGCGTTTAACAAATTATTTCAACTAGTATTTGACTATCATAGAACCAGTCGTCATTACCTATGATATGTTTATCATTTTCCAAGGAAAAACAAATTATCCATTTTAACTTTAAATTAAATTTAAACAATTAGGTTTAAACGTACCTCAAATACACAATCCCTACCATGAAAATTTGAAGGGCCACATGTAAGAAGATATCGAATGCTGGAACTGGACGACAAAATGCCATAATCCATATATAGAATCTACTAACATGACTGACGCCAACTTTGAACCTATACAGATTCTAGAGTAGGATAGCTATCCTATACTGCCACGTAGCTCTGTATCTGTATGTTCTAATTGACAAACAGGAACAATATTATATATATCGAATGCGAATATATTTGTGTTATATTAATGATCATATTCAAAACTTGTGACAAACCCAAGAATACGACGATTATCCACCATTGGTAGCAATGATTCCAGCGACAAGGACCCCCTTTCTTGATATACTTTTCAAGTCTTCGCAGTGTTTGAATTCGTAGATAAAGCATTCCAGTGGGATCTGACATGTATGTTGTCTTACACTTGACAAGCTTACGTTCAGCATCCTGACAAAGTTGAATGGTTATATTTATTCAATTAGAAACATGACTACTATCCACAATCCATGTATTGTTGTTGGCCGTTAACACCACCGGGCCCCTGAAAATCAAGGTTGGGTACAATGTAACGGAGTCTACCCAATTCCATACCATACATTACTAAACAAGGCTGTCTTCTGATAAGCGTAAAATAAGTAAGTTGGGGATGCACTATGGGTGTTGATTGAAAGTAAATTCTTCCATGGCATGGCATTCGGAAATTCAACATCTTATGACCTTGGGGTCTTTGACACCTGTCAATAAAGGAGAACTAAACCTTGGGACATAAAGGATGCTTCTATCCATCCATGGTTAAGAACGTTTCCTCCACCAACCAAACATGGCCTTCTATGGATATCATTGACCTATGATTTAAGATGTTGGTTTTATTTAGTGGTTTTGAGAAATAAGTACATGTCTTAAGGCCTTTAGAGTGATGTTCTATGGAAGAAGACCTTTCCTCTTGCTCTAAAGAAACCGTTAAAGCATTCAAAGCCATTAATAATTCCTCAAATAACTACACATGATTTGGCATTGGTATCCATGGTGTTATGTATCCAAGCCTCGGGACATGGGGCCATAGAGATGGTTAAGGTAGGAGACTTGAACTTCAAACCCTAAAACAATCTTCTATCCATATAAGGAAAATAAGGTTTCCTCTAGTAGGCGCACATGGCCTTCTAGTAGTATCATTGATTTATGGTTGAGGATGTTGTTGTCATTAGGTGTTTTGAGTATGATTTACATGTCTTAGGGACTTGGGAATGATGTTCCATAGAAGAAAACAATGTGTTTGTGCTTAAAGAAATCATTGAGGCATTGAAGGCCATGAAGAATGCCCCAAAATAAAACACATGACTTTGTAGGGGTATTAATGACACTATATATCTAAGTTTTGTATCCTTAAGGCCTTAGGAATGGTTAGTGGAAGAGACCTGAAACATGGGACCTAATGGAATATTATGGCCATCTAGGGCTAAGAAGGTTTCTTCCGAAAACCACACATGGCCCCTTTGGAGTATCATTATCCTATCATTGACGACCTTGGTCCCATTATGTGTTTTAAGCAGTTTGTAGGTGTCTTTGGACCTTGAGAATGATGTTCCAAGGAAGAATGCCACACCGATCACCCTAAAAAAACCATTAATGCATAAAAATACATGAACAATGCCTTGAGGAATGAAAAATGAATTCACAAGCATATCCATGAAACTATGTAAAAGAGTTATGGACTTATAGTCGTAGACATTCTGAGTGGAGGATAATTCAATATTTGACCCTAATGAATCTTCTCACCATATAGGGCTAAGGAGATTTCCCCCACCAACAACACCTAGAATCCTCATGTTATCATTGGCCTATGATTTAGGATGTCGCGTATGCCATTAGGTATTTTTGGATAATATGTACATGTGCCAAGTACTTAGGAATGATGTTTTGATGAATACAACCATGCCCTTGTCCCTAAAGAAACCATTTAGGCATCCAAATCCATTAACAATGCCTCAAAGAACCAAACATCACTTTGTAATGGAATCCATGGTGTTATGTACCCAAGTCTTGAGGACACAAGGACTTTGACATGTTCATGGGTGGAGACATGAACCTCTATGTAACACACCTCAAATTCATAAAAAAAAAATAATTACATGCATTACTTCTATACTTACTTAGCAGTTTTCTATGTTTTATTTGTATGAAATTTAATATATTTGTCCTGTTGGTTACGACAACTTCTGTTGATGATTACAAAGGCTAGCTCCTTCCAGAACCTCCCGCCATGTCTACACGGGTGATATATTTTGTTTATTCATATTCTTTAGTGTTTTATCTTTATACAAGGATAAGACTAGCCTAAGGCATGGGGGACTGTCCATGGTCTTTACCCCAGCCTACAAGATACAATGTAATTTAAAGACCTTAGCCTTACCATAGCTTATACTATGGTTTGTAAAGATATTCCCTTAAGCATAATATGCTTAGGGTTTATAAGCATATGGTTCCTCCATACGGTGACCTCTTGTTATATAAATAAAAGGTGAGGGTTTAAGATCCTATACCTGGCATGAGACTTCATGGTTTGGCTTAAATGCACCTTCTATATGGTCCTTAATGTTTATGGTGTACATACCATATCATATGATTATATGATGACTGAAAAAAATTAAAGGTTAATAACATGAAGCAATACGATTCTTGCAATGCAATTTTATATTTTTAAAGCATAGTGGTATGATATGGTTGTAATAATATTTCGATGGCCTAAGTAACATAGTACCATGGTGATTGAATAATTCAGTGATCTTATCACTATATATAAAACTATGGTTATAGTGTGAAAGGGGTGTGGACCTTGGCATTAACCATGAAGGCATGCCATTCCCTAGTCCTATCACCACTAAGTTTCTCGAGATAGACTATAACCCGAAAGGAAATCACATTGATTATAGTTTTAATGATTGTTGCAAATGATGGTTAAAGTGGTGTCCTTGGTTTACCTTGGCATTAAATCATGACCTGACTATGAGTTGGAAGCGCAGCTAGGTCTTGTACTTGGCTAGGTGGTGCTCTCTCCACTGTCCATCTGTGAATATGAGAGCTAGGGTTTTCAAATGGGTTTAATGTGCCAAAAGTGTGTTCTAAACCTCATTATCAAGTATGGTTTTGGTGAGTTGAGACAGAATCGAGCTCTATTCGTTCTGAATAGTGTACATGTGGTTCTCACCTCTTTATGCAATCAGAATTAGCTGAAGGTTCTTCCATGACTTCAGTGGAAGAAGAATCTTGTTTTGGCCTTTGTGTGTCCATCAAGGCCGTCAAGATTTGACTTAGGTTACTAATGTCGGTTCTTGATTTTAGGAAAATTTTAACATTTTTCTTCTTGTGTCCTTCTCGAGGTGTTTAAAAGAGTTTTGTCAACTTCCATGGAGGAATGTCAAGAAAAACGTACCTTTCCACCACCTTGCCGATTGCACCGTCTGTACAGGTAAAGGTTTTCAATTTTAAAATAAGTTTTCTATTGTTTGAATTTGTATTGAAATGTTTAGTACAACTGATTAAGTTTTCTTGTTGTTTGTAATGCAGACAGGGGAGGGATAAGGGCGCTCCAAAGGATCCGACTCTTGCCCCTCTCTGCCATTTCACCAATGAGAGTTTTATTCTACTTCAATTTCTCTTATTCATTCTAAAATTACAATGGCGTGATTGTTTTAACTGTAAAGGATGGTTGTAGGTTCTTGAGTTGGAAAGGGAGGGGACAAAGTCACCTCCTCCCAGGCCCGCATTTCCAAATGCATGGGTACAGTAGGAAACTCAAACCTGGGTTATTACTGTGGTTTTTATTTAAATATTTTGACCTACGCTGACCCATCCATGCCATGGTTGCATGTCACAATGGGAAGAGGTCGTGAGAGATCCAAATGGTAGCCACGTTGATTTTAAAGATAAGTGTTTCGATTTGAATATCATCAACATTTTTATAAACCCTTGTTGGGTTTGTTTTTGTGAGCTCTTTAGCCATTAAAACGACAGTGTAATGTAATGTTTTTAAACAATACCCTGGAAGGGTTTGCGTGCCATACTATTTTAATGTTGGTATTTTGATTTACTGTGGAAGTCATCGGCGATGGTCTTACAACCACTCTTTAATGTGTGTGTGTGTGTGTGTGTGTGTTGTTTTAAACGAAAAAAGTGTTGACCTTCGGCTGTGTAAATTGAATTATTGTTTTTCTTATTCTCTGTGTATATTTGTTTATATGATGTTTTTGTTAAACCATCTATATGCCATATTTGATGGTATAACAGTCGTGAGCAATACTACCTTTGTTTTATATTGTAAATATTGTGATTGTGTGATGAACACAGTGATTGTAAATGAATAATTTATTGAGGATCTTCCTCTATATAAATTGGGGTAGCCATGATGTTGACTTACGACCCTATATTTACGGTGGTTGTTGCATCATTTGAATACAACACATAGGGTCTGTGATTTCTTAAGAAGTAGTTAATATCTTTGTAAAGTAAGACTTGACTATCAATGATAGCTTTGGTTGGATGAAAAACGATACCGATTTTTGGTGACTGGGCTTTTGATTCTGTGAATGTAGCTATGATAGCTAGCATATCATTCAGTAATAGATTTGATTTCATTATTTATTTATTATCTTGTGCATGCTTTGTGGATGTTAATAAAATAGGATCTTCAATTTATATGTTTTTTTTCACTAAATCTAAAACAAAAAGCGATTTCATAGTTGAACTATTATAAATATATTATTTATATAGTTTCTTGCTGAAAGATTGTAGATGTGTGATTTATATCCATGAATGATTTGGTTATTGGCTTTTATTTTCATGAATAGTTTTGTAAACATTATTCTATTAGATTATTTTAATTGAATCCTATAGTTTGTGTAATGTTAATATTATTAAAGTGAAGTCCTTTTGTAAATATTGAATAATACAGATCTATACTATAAACAAAAGTTTATATCCTAATACTTCTATTTGTATAAGCATTTGGATGATACTCTATTTGTATATCCTTATAAGTTTTTATGGAAACGTTACTTTGGTTTAAATTTGATAAAACATATAAATTCTAGCATGATTATAGATTTAGTCTACATTTACTTTCCTAATTATATACTAAAGGATATTTTAGAGATAATAGATACAGATAGGAAATAGAGGGTTAAATTTACATATACATGATACTAATTAGAAACATACGATTCCAATCTATTTATGTGCAAAATTCAAATTCGAAAGGAATCAGAATTCTAAGCATTTAAGCATGCCATCATTAGGGTAACTGATAAACACTAGGTTCTACTTAATCTTCTTTGCGTCTAGAATCTAAAACACATTCTACAAACATTTAAACATAAATTATGAACCTGGCACCAATACTGGGAAGAAAAAATAGAGAAGCTGTTCCTCCCAACCAACTCCCAAAGCAATGAGGTTACTTGCTCCAGAACCCCCGAGCCTGGTCATTGAACCATAAGAGAAAAATCATTCAATGTGCCATATATTGCATTAACAGATTTAATCTTTGTCCAATGGTAGCCTCCTGTTGCTCACGGACATACTAATATATAGTATTTTTCCTAGGACTTGGTCATTTGTGAGCCTCCTGCTCTTTAGCACTCAACTAGGATTTGTGACCTGATTTTTGGGGATGATGCCTCCTGCATCTTGAGTTCTCACTCAGTGGCTTCTGCCACATTTCTTTTTCTTTTATGGGTAAACAAACACTCTTTAACATATATATCCACTTTTGTCGCCCTTGAACATCTTTTATTAAATAAAAATGTTTTATTACAAAATGTTTTATTCTTGACTTTTCTGTCAAAAATAATAAAATAATAAAACAATGAGTAAAAGTATTTTCCAGCATAATTAATAATAAATAAATTATTAATTTAGAGGGTATTAAATTCACCTCTTCTTAAAGGATAACACCGTCCTCAGTGTTATAAATCTGTGTTTTAATATTCCATTCACCATCTTGGAATAAGTATGGATATGCCTCCTGCATATTAGTTTCTATCTCCCAAGTAGCTTTTTACAGACTAAGGTGCTTCCATTGCACCTTGACATGTTTGATCATACGGTTCCAGAGTAAAAATTTTCTAATGTCGAGAATGTGCTTCGGTCCCACTTGAAACTCTCCTTTGGGTTCCACCTCGATTACATTCCAATCAATCACATGAGAAACATGATGAACATATATTTTTAATATAAAACATGAAACACATTATGCACTTTAATATTGGGTGGTAGGGCTAACTAGTATGCAACCAACCCTACTTTAGCTAAAATTTCGAATAGCCTGCAATAGCTAGGTGCAAATTTCGAATACTTTCCCAATATCAAGAAAATTTTCTTGGGATTTACCTTTATATACACATGATCACTCACTTGGAACTCTCTAGGAGTTCTTTTAAAATCATCATAACTTTTCTTCCTATCTTGGGAAGCCTTCAAGTTTTGATGTACTTGTTTCACTGTTAGTTCTATATCTTTTTATAAATCAGGTCCTAGCATTAATCTATCAACTGGACTACTCCATGAAATTAGAGTATTACACTTGCATCCATATAATATTTCAAAAGGAGTCATACCTACAGAAACTTGAAAATTATTATTATATGAAAATTCTACGAAGCGTAGGCAATCTTCCCACTTACCTAGTTTATCCATGACATACATCCTTAGAATGTCCTCTAAGACTTGATTTACCCTTTCAGTTTTCCCATTCGTTTGTGGATGATATGCAGTACTAAAATTCAACTATGTTCCTAAACCTTTAAACAAAGATTGTAGAAATTACCTACAAATTTTGTGTCTCTATCTGAGACTATTACTTTCGGTACACCATGTAACTTGAATAGCTCTTTCATGAAAATATCTGCAATGTTAATAGCTTTATAGGTAGATTTAACATAAATAAAGTGATTAATTTAAATTTCAAATTTATGTATCTCATCAAGTACTGAATAACTACCATGTTATACAAGGGAATCCAACATGCAAGGAGGATTAGAGTTTCCTAGCCTAGTAGACCCAACCCCTACCTGAAAGCCTTAATAAAGAAAGTGTCCTAAATTTAGGGATCATGTTATATGATACCTAAAGACAAATGTTAACAAATGCTATATATATATATGGTATGTATAAAGAATAAGCATAGTAATAATATTAATATATATAAGAAATCAGGAAAGGTTCCATCTATTATTATTATTACTAAAAGAGAATTAAATATTAAAATACCTACAAGATTCAACCTAAGAACTAGTTAAAAGTTCCTAAGTTAAATATTAAAAGTGCCTAAATTAAATAAAAGGGTTAAATTAAGAAATCAATTGATTCTTGATTTAATTACCCTTTTGACTGAAAAGTCTGCCTATAGAGACCCAAGACAAAGAGAGGCTTGGGGATCTTCCATATTTTTGGTGATTCCATATTCTTCCTAATTATTCTCAACAGAGTTCTTAGAGAATCCTTACCAATTAAGGAAGCCTTATCTTAGGAGCTCCAAGCTACTTGCATGTTGGAACCGGTTCCGGGGGATCCGGATTTAAACCAAGAATGGTTCTAGGTCATGGTTGAGTGGAACATGGTAGTTCCCAAGTGATTCGGTTATTTATATAGAGGTCATATTTTCATGTGAATTTGTTAATGCTGGGTATTTGAGTGTGCAAGTTTTCAACCATTGAAATAGCTTCATCTTGCATGTATGAGGTTCTTGATTTTTTCCTGCATATTATACTAGTCTTACTACTCTAGAGTAGATTAAATTATGATTAATTATACAATAATTGTCTACTATAAACTAGGTTATCTTTTCTGCACTTCTTTTTCTGGCTATTGAGTTAAAGGTTTCCGATTGTCTAGTTCATTTTTGAAATTCATTTCCTGATCAAGTATTTAAGGATTTTGTTTTCTAGCTTATTTCTGCAATTCATTTCCTGTTTCATAATTTAAGGGTTTATGTTTTATTTCTAAATTCATGTCTGCAATTTATTTCCTATCTTTAAATTTATTTCCAAGACCTAGAACTAATCAAAACAAATCCTATATATATCATCTCTGCTGACAGATTTAATATTGTCAGCAGGCATATGTTAAATACAAATAAACCCAAACTATCATCCATAATATTAATTACAAATAAGCTCAACTATTACCTATAATATTAATATAACCTCTAAGTAAAATATTATAAACATAACTTTAAACAAAGAGTTTCCACTTTATAAACAAAATAACAAACCGAGAATGCCAAGATAAAGCTAGCAAGACCTCTAATGGTCTGTAGGCATATTATATTTAAAATAGAAACATGTTAATAATGCTACTAATCTCACAAGGTTTCAACCATAGATTAAATACAGAATACTTCATAACAGAAACATAAAATACATTCATCGAAATCATATATCATAAGAGATTCTTCCACAAAATAAATTAACCCTAAATTTAAATCACAAAACTCATTTAACATATATTGTATAAATCAAAGAAGTCACGAGATCGAATCCTGTGGGCACAAATGCCCAACCGAGTTATTCACACACACATTTTTTTTTTAAAACCATCATGGCCTATGATTGAATCCTATGAAGCTCATGACTTCCAAACCCATATTACACTTAAACATAACCACATTGAATCCTGTAGGATTCGCTAGAAGCTTTACCAAATGCTTTAACAATTCATAAATCTTCCACACGGTCTACGCTATAAAAATCAAATGCCATAAGAGTAAACATAGACATAAATTGTTGTTCTGTGAACTTTTCCCCATATCGTTATCAAAACATTTATACAAGATGTAAAACATTTTTTAATATATCTCCACACAGGACTAAAAACGCAAGCTATTATTTTATACGTTGTATCTATTTCGTGGCTCACGGCCATATACAACACATATTTTCCATTAATACAAACTATAAAACAATTAAACATTTGTCAACGCTAAGCCATATCAACAAAATTCATTCATAGGGTAAACCCCATAGTCACAACCATTTCAATAAATACACAGATAATGAACTAAATGCCATGAATAACCATACTCAACATAGTCGCTACGCTACATGGAAAGAGTGCCATTTCGAGTGATGGCATGGCTCTAACAGGGAAGCAACACTGCTAATATATACACATCAAGAACTTAAACTATAAATACAAGTTTACACAGAGTTGAAATAGCGCCAAGATAAGGAATCATAACCATGATGCATACAATGTAACGAATGTAATACCAAATTAACCAATACGAATTATATAAGAAAATACATCGCCATAATTCCAAGACATTGCACCATTGCAAGCAATGGTGTTGTCACCATTCTATCAAATCCAACACATTAACGAAAAACACAGAGTCTATAATACTCACCACTACCAACATTATCAATAGAGTATTCATTTACAAAGCTAAGTCCCATAGTCTCAGCACGGGGTCTTCACTTAGTGAAACCATGCCATAGCACGTTCATTCGTGGCATATCAAAAAATACCCATATTTTCAAAAAATATTGGAAAACACCTCTGAAAAAAGTTTTTTTTAACCCCCTCCCAATATGCCTTCCCAGTTTAAAATAACCCCTATTTTCACTATATATTGCATGTATCTATTTTTTCATTTACATTTTTTATACCCCTTTATATTTATACCTAGTATATTGACATGATACCCCACATGCATTCTACAATGCACCTTTCTTCTTTCGATGTATATTGTGGATGCACATTACTTCACCCACAGAGATCACATTCATTTCCTAAATTAACACTAGTTTGTCATTTTTTTCCAGTTGCCTTCACAAGATCAAAGCTTATGGAAAAAACATACGATGTGAAAAAGTTCAAATCAAAGTGCTAGCTAGGGATAACGAGTGGATGACCTCCGACAGGATTAAAATTGATAGTGTGTTAACTGCACATATATAGCAAATACAATTTTTTCCAGGTGCCTGAAAAAGAACAGAGCTTAAGATAAAAACATACAATGTTGTGTTTAAAATTTTGTAACATTGCATATAGAGTGCACCCCTATCAGGACATTATTCAATGGTCACATACTCATCATGTCTCACATAAATAATCCAAATTTAAAAATGATTAACGGTTGATGAGGATGGACGTTCAAAAACCCATTGGAAACAATTAAAGACCTACATTGGCATCATCTTCTAAAATGTCTTTTTTTAGAAGGTATTTTAGTTAATTCACATTCCAAATCTGCTAAGATTCTTCACAAGTTTCGTTATAGTTGGGTTCATGACCAAGTCTTGGATAACTTTGAAAGATTGATGCCATAATGCTTTTTAGGTTACCTTGATAAACAAGATATTGTCTATTTATGACATCAACTACTAGCCACATACAATTCCACATAAAACGCAGGTAAAGTGATATATGGCCAAATACTAAACCAGATGAGAGATTGGATGCTCAACATAGCATCCAACCAAAATCAATATCCATGAGCTTATAAAAACACATTTATTTTCAATTGCATCTAGCTCAAGTAGTTGTGAGTATTATCCTCCCCACCCAAGATCAATTTCCTCAAGTGACATGTTGAGCTCTTAATGAGTATATTGTTGTATTGCCCTTGAGCCCTGAAGAATCCAATTCACCCTGGGTACCATCATCTGAATGAGAAGTACCTAGTGGGTTTCCCTAGGGATATGTATTGCACGGAACAAAAAAAAATGCATTTACTGTATGTCATGTGGTCTCTCTATGAGGAATTTCTTAGAATGGCTCTCAAGCTCTTCAGTGGTAG
>LPNX011197064.1:414203-429911 GCA_001517045.1 Pseudotsuga menziesii | reverse complement strand
GCGTATTGCAAAGGAAGAAATATTTGTGGTTGCTGTTAATGTTACCTTGTAGTTATGTGAGACCATAATCACTAGTCCATAGTGCACACAATTCAGGAAAACAGACTGTTGCATCATAGTATAAAGTGACCCTAAATAATACAACAAATCATAAAGTGAAATTTTATGTGAGCACGCCCTTTATTGTAAAATTAACTTTTATGTGATCATACCCTTTTGGAAACATGACCCCGGTTTACTATCATGACCTTAGCTCATTAAATCCCCCATGCATTATTTCTTCTTTAACCTTGATATAAGGAACTAAACCTTAAGTTTGGTTGGGTAATTCAGGTGGTTAATATTTGAGCTTCATGCAAGAGGTCTTGGGGTCTATCTTTCATACTATTCATATTTGTCATATTCCTCACTCTATGTCCCTATCAAGTTAAGTACCATGATTAGCATTGACATGTTTATAGTAGGTACTATCTGCAAAATGGGAGAAAGAATCCAAGAAGTACCATCTGCAAAATGTGAGGAAGTACTCCAAAGTTTTCCAACAAGTTCTTCCTTGAGAAAAAGATAAGCTCAACCAAAATTGACAATATCAAAATCATTACAAACTCAGAGAGGCAAAATAACAAATTTCTAACTTAAACATGGTATGAAGATTTAGAAATATAAAAGGAAATTTCCATTTTCACATCGATGTAAAACAAACAAATTACATGTAAATATTTCAAAAAAATACTTTGTATAGAAAGGAACAAGAGATCTATAACATGATACAAGTGAAATCAATTTTCCAATTGAGCCATGCATCACCCTCCATCCACCAAGATTCCATTCTCACTGATTTGATCTTTTGATAGAGACAAAAATCAATCTGTCCTTCATAAAAAACCAAGTCTTTAACAAGATTAAAACCCTCATACCTCATTTCCTCCTCAATCTTGATTATAGGAATCCAGTCAATTTATAACTTAACAATAAATAACAAAACCAATCTTACCTAAGCTTTGTGCAAAACAAATTTTGATCACTTCTAATAATTTGAGTGGTCAAATCTTAAGTTCTGCACTCTCCATCATTTTTCTATAGAGATGGTTTTGAACATGTCCATGATTAAATAATATGGGTGTATCATATGCCAATAGTCATCCAAATGATACTATCCAATCACAAGTATGATTGAAAACTCATCTTTGCGTGTTCCTGCAAGAAGGAAATGGGTAATAAATATTTTGCAAGACATTTTCTTGGAGCTAATAATTGGTTTCCAAAAGAATCACAAATGCCAATCCATAAAATGGTCCATAAAATATTACCTGCATCCCTGATGTGAGAGGAGGTTCACCCCACTATATGGATTTCTTCTCAAGTTCTTCAAATCTGATACTATCTTCCTGTAAAAGAACATACATAAAACAGATTAAAAGTTTAATTAGGCATCAAGATCCACAGTCATGAAAACTACATTCTACATGAATGATGAAAAACTCAGCTCAGCAAACGACTCAGAGAGGTTGGAGAGTAAGAGCATGACTCAGACTTGCCAACAACTCACAAAATTCCATTCAAAAACTTGCCTGAGTTTTACCAAGTGAGGATATGAAAAACTTCCTGAGTTTATTCAGGAATCCAAGTTATACTCACGACTTTTTTAGAAGTTGAGATAAATTGACTCAGCCTGGTTTTGGCACCAAGTTGGGTACAACATGCTAGTCCAAGTTTTGCTAATATGTTCTACATATCTCATAGTGATGTAGAAATGATTTAGAAAACACTTAAAAAGAACAACAGAAATATGAAATGGGTTGTAGTCACCTCAATTGATACTCCTAATTTTGAATCAAAGGATTCATAATGCTTTCGAACAAGCTCTATTAATGTTCCTTCCTGCACAGTAAGCATAGAAATAATATAAGGGGAAAGAAAAACATTATCATGAAGATTATTATATAAGAAAAATTCAAATACTAAAAATACATTGGGCAAGAATATAGGTTTACCTGCAGTAGGTGAGCTGCATTTCTCAATCCTTGTGCCAAAGTTTCCATCCTTGATATATGAGCAATGAACAGATCTTCTACATCAACACTTTCCCTTAGTCTGTGTCAAAGAAATGGAAAACATAGATAAGTTTGATATCACTTTGTACTACATGTAGCATATTGGACAATACAACAGCATTATAAACCATCAACTAGAACCCAACACAACACTCTTGACCTTTTCTACAGTCTATGAAGGGGCATATACTTGCTTTTTCCAGCTTTTTTGACTATCCTATGCAAGCACCTCTTATAGTTCATGTTTATTCCATTTTCTCGAGCAAAGGAATAAGCAACCAGATATTTTTTTTACTCAATTGACCCAACTTTTGACCTTGTTAAAATAGGAATGAGTCTTTAGGTAGTGATAAGTCAAGATCATGAGCATGGCCAATGACCATGAGCATAAGACACATCCAACTAAAGTAAATAAAGTGTTATTGGAAGATTAACACCTATGGGGTAGCTTGAACTATGACATTCATAGGTCTAATCATAAAAGGATAGTATAAAAAAAAAACTCATCCATTCATGACATCAAATGGGAGTTGTTCTTTAACTACAGTGGTGAACATCAGTTGGGTGTGTTGAACATGTAAATATTTTATGGCTGGACACAATTAGGAATGTATAAGTTGATGACTTCCAAAGTAACAGTGATAAAATTTTAATGTCTTGAATGCATGAATATTTTGTGGTTAGTCATAGTGAGGAATGTGTAAGTTGATGACTTCCAGAGTACTTACAGTTTTGCATCAAAGTTGAAACCACCAAGTGCAAGCCCACCCTGAATAAAAGGTAAAGATGTTGTGTAAGTAGGATTTTACAATTTTTATGACATTCATAAACATGAAAGCAATTAGAGATTTCTCTTGATAAAAAGCAAGTAAAGGCTTACATTCTTGATAACAGTCAACATAATCAAAGTTGCTTCACTAATATCTATAGAAATTGATCAGTATCCCAACCTGGACATGTTGAATACAAAATATAAAATATTAGCTCAGAAAGGGATGCGATCCATTCTTTGAAAGTGGAAACTTATGAATTCAATCAAACAAAATAGGACTATAAGCCCCATTACCTGTATGGGTATCTCCAATGTTTGCGTCAATATTACCAAGCATCCCATAAATTCGTGCCATTTCCAGCTCGTGATGACAGCTAAAAAAACTAGTCATATATTAATTCCTGAAGATATCATCCATTTTACTACTAGACTGTAAACATTCATAAATAAACATATAATTTGGTCCCTAGGAGAAATCACAAGGAAATAAAACTATCAAGGGACGGATAACTGACATACTTTACACTGACTTTATGAGAATCCAATGACACTAGAATAAGTAGTTTGATAGAACGTTAGTGGGAATTTTGCTTACATGTTCCTAGAGAGGGTTGCATGGTTGCACTCAATGTTCAGTTTAAAATCATTTGGATTGCAGTCCAGCCATGTCAAATGTAGAAATTGATTAGCAATTTAGCAACTAAAAATAGTACATGTTAGAACTAAAAAAACAATTTCAAGAATCATTCCCAAACATGGTTTACAGGAGACTGCAAACATACAGGGAAAAACATAAATCTATGAGACAAGGAATATGCCCAAAAACAATCCCTTAATATGCACATGATGGTGAAAATTCAAAAGTCCAAAGAAATGCCACCAGAAAACATCCAAGGCCAAATTCCTTGCAGGACAAGGAATGGCTTCATTTTGTAATAAAAAACTACAAGAACTATGTACATCCAACATTGTGTAGTATTAAACTGTGGTTTTAAATAGGCATCAGCAAATTCCAACCATACCAAATGCAGTGGAGCTGGAAATTTGATATTACAAAAGAAAAGCATGGTAGTCCCTTCTAAATTACATGAATTCATTAATAAAAAAGTTCAAATGTGCAGCTGTAACCAAAGGATAATAGACACAATGTTAAGATGTTAAAAATATGTTGTAATCAGGGATGAATTACTTCAAATTTAAAAAAATTCTATGTGCATAGGTTGGATCAAAATTCAAAAAAATGATGTGCAGTTAGGAGGATAGAATACTTTACATAAGCATATGAAACATTTTGACAAAAGAAAAGCATTCAGGAATTGAAGAAATATACACCTGCAAGTCCATATCTCTAGAGGAAACCCATTGTTGTTACAGCATCCCAATCATACCTAGAAAAAAGGATAACCAAATCTTAAATTACTGTTAAACCTATCAACTTCTAATAGTACAAAATATGGAGATGAAGATAGAAAACAAAGAATTTATATAAAAAATTAAAGAAAGATTGATATTTAATGGTGTTTTGTAGGCTCTTGTGGTTTGGGTTCAATTAGAAGAGTTATTGTAACAAAAACAAGAAGGCTTAGCCATGCTAAAGTGAAAATTTGGCATCCCTTCAATTAAGCTTTGAAGTTTGACATAAACTAACATTAAAGCAAGGCACTGGGTTCCTTCACAATTTCACCCTAGTACAGTTTTTCCTAATCTACTAGAAGTATAGGTTTAAGAAAAAATGTTACCATTGAATCCTATACTCTTCTTCCAATTGACTGCTTCTTGTTGAAACCTAGCTTGCAAATTGAAATAGAACCAATTTTAACACTTAGCATTAAAATAATAATAATAATAATAAAGGAAGTCAAAATATCAATAGAATGGCATACAAAGTTCTGACATACAATGTTTAAGACAATGCAAATAAAATTAAATATTAAACTGAAAAACACAAAATATTCAGGTGTGAAGTTGAATCAAGACGAATTTATTCGACATGGCTTGAAGTTTGGCGAATTTCAAAGTTCAACCTTGAATTTTTTTGACTTTGGTGGTAGATTAAGTCCATCTGCACTGTAGTATGTACTATCCACACACCCAGCTGGTTCGTGGTGGAGCTGATGTCCAGGAGGTTAAAGCTCTTGCCCAGGTTTTGAACCTCCTGGACATCAGCTCCACCATGAACTAGCTGGGTGTGTGGATAGTACATACTATAGTGCAAATGGACTTAATCTACCACCAAAGTCAACAAATTTCAAGGTTGAACTTTGAAATTCGCCAAACTTCAAGCCATGTCGAATAAATTCGTCTTGATTCAACTTCACACCTGAATATTTTTTTTTTCAGTTTAATATTTAATTTTATTTGCATTGTCTTAAACATGCATGTGCTTCCATTTTCATCTTTGTTCCTTTGTGGCCCCAGTGGCTGAATGGGAGCAAAACAAAACCCACATAAGTAAAATAACTTATAACTTTCACCAGTGCACCTAGTGCTACAACTTATAACTTTCACTAGTGCACCTAGTGCTACAACTTATAACTTTCACTAGTGCACCTAGTGCTACAACTATGGTGCAATGACTACTATTTTCACCAGTGAACCTAGTGCTACAGCCAGTGCTGATATTAGTCTTACATGATTATTATATGAGGCCCTTCACTATGAGACTTTATTCTCTATATTAGGAAGTGAAACTTAAAATAATGGAAGGTCCCAACACAGTAAAATCCCTTGTCACTGACAATGAGGTTCAGCAAATCCCATTCTGAATGTTCAGATGTTTTACTCTAAGAAGAAAAGAAAGATCTTGAAGAAACAATGTTTTATATAATAAAACATGCATACATAATATACTCTAATTTGACAAACCAGTGCCTAAAAAATAAAATATTCTAGTTTAATACACTAGCACATACATGGAATGTCCTTTGTTATAGTTCACTTGGTTGAAAGTTACCTTTTAAAATTTTGTGCTCTGCTAAACCCTAAATCCTAGATCCTGAGCTTCCCATGTTCACCTCCCTCATGAAGCCTCTCCTAGACCCTGGTATGGGTGGGTTTCTCAAGCTGAAGTAAAGGCATTTCACTTCCTTGCTACCTCTATTCGGTTGTCCCCTATTGTTGCTTCTCAATCCTCATAGTTTGTTAAGCTTGATTTAGTGCTTCAAATCTTCCATGTTTGACATCACAACAATTCTGTTGTTGATCAATTCATGAATGAAGCAGTGAGTTTTGATAAGGGAGCCCTTGTCAAACATGGGTTCCCTGGAAACAAAGGTAGCTTTCCTAGATTTAGAATGGTTATCCACATGGAGGATTTAGTACTTTAAATATTACCAATCAAGGCATTAAAGGACCAAATTACACTTCGTAACCATGAATCCTTTGGAGGATGAAAGGTCTCATCCTCATTAATTTAAGCGATGGTGCCATTTCACTCCCTCATCCTTTCACATTCAGTCCCAAGCATTTCAATTTGATGGCTTTAGTTTGTGTTTCACTCAATGTTGGTGAAATATTTCTAGCGCAGTTCGTTTTGGACCTATAAGGAATTGGCAATGTGGACTTCCCACTCATCAATCATCATCTCTTAGTGCATTGTCCTTTAAATGGTAGAACAAAAAGGCAAGTGGTTTTGACCAAAATATGTAGAGGTCTGGTTTATCATTTATCTCTCATTTGTTGAAGATTAATCCTAGTAAAATTTTATGTCTAGCATTTTTAAACATTTTCCTGTGACCCTAGTAAATTTATCATATGATTTTAATGCTATGCAAACCCTACTGAATATTTGAAGCATTAAATGAGTTGCAGAAACATATACACGAGAGAGTTTGCGTAAATGAACCAATACAACAAACAAGCTTCACATACATGATACTAATTTGAACATCAAAGAATTCAATAAACAGTTTATTTTTTCAGGAAGATATCACCACATTCAAACCTACCTTATGCTATGTGAAAAATTTCATGTTACAATTTTGATATATTTTCATAGTGAAGTTTCATATGGAAATCTCTAATTTTTATTTGGAGAGCTTTTATCTATAGATATTTTAAAATTTATCATTAAACACCTCAAATATTTTGAATATCTAAAAATGAGCATTCAATTGTAACAAGGTACCTCATTCAACATCCTATGTAGTTCATCCCTTGCTTATACAACACGGTCTCTATCATTGCTATCAACCACAAAGATGAGTCCTTGAGTATTTTGGAAGTAGTGTCTCCATAGTGGATGGATATGTTTAAAACAAAAAGTAAGAGAAAGAATCTATTGTAGCTGCAACTACTCCCAAATTTCTGGAAATTTTGGACCCTCCTCTTTGATCTTGTTTGCCCCACTCTGCTACATGTTGGATTATTTGAGACCGTTTCCTTGCTACTTGAGTTTCCGTCTTGGTCTGTGCTTATTTTGGACTGTAAGGATTAGCAGTTTTACTATGTTGAGGTATGAGATGGAATTTTTATTTGTCATTTTTCGAAGGTCAGCTCGTGTTTCATTATTGGAAAGTAGACCTCATTTTTTTTTTATCTTTTCGGAAAGAGTTATGATTTTGATTGGAGACCGCAGGCTGATTGAGTTCCACCATTGCGGCCCATGAATAGACTAATCACCCATCGAATTGTTTGTCCTATCGCCGATATCCTGTTCATTATTTCTTCGATGTTGACTAGCCTGTAAATTTTCATGACTGTAAGACTTCCGCCGTTGCGGCTATACAACGCTCTAACTATCCGATGCCTCAGTAAGTCCCGCCCTAATGTTTTATCGCGTCAAGTTTTGATGTGTTTCTGGAACCCCTAGACTGTTAGACTTCCACCGTTGTGGCTTTACAGCGGACTAATCGTCCGATGTCTAGTGTTACGATCCATCAATGAGGGTTTTTATGTGTACGTTTCTAAATCATTTTCCCGCCGGTTGTCATGAACTCATCACTTTTTTCATAGAGGACCTTCGTGCTTCGTCTTTTTAGGTTGATGTTTACACGAGAAGGCCCACTCTATTTTCCTTTTCTTTCAGTTTTCATTTGATTGGTATCATGGTTCATGTTTATTAAAGATAGATGGATTTAATGATGAATTCTCATTGTTTGCAGACAGACATGGCCATTTCTCGGATCCCGTTGAAGATTATTGCGGCAAAGAAGGTGCAAATTGGAGTACGAAGCATGTTAAAGCATAAGGTGGTAGAATCGTTGCTCAACGAAGAAAATTATGAGGTTCTACAAGGAGACTGAGGAATGGTTGAGCATAATCATTAGAGAGCAAAGGCTCATGCTTAGGCACTCTGTCAATTACCTATCTTTTCTGGGGTTCTTATAAAATATTTATCTGGAATGTAACGTTTGGAATCATGAGCATTCACAAAGTGACAAAACAGTGAGAGGGAACAGTTGGGGAGCTGAAAGGTTTCCCCCGTTGGTATATGTATGGGAGAGTGAGACAGAAATAGGGGCTTTTTCCTAGAGAAACTTGTGAACTACTTGTTGTAAGAGGAACTACTTCATTTTGCAATAATAAAATTACAAATTTTTGCCTGTTGGAGAAAGTGCTATGTGGAATGTTCAAATGTGATGAAATGAACAATGTTGATGGGGAACTATTTCATTTTCAACTTTGTTTCATTAACTGTGAGAGCGTTCTAACTTTATGAACCTATGTTCTTATTTGAATGTTCTCTGGTTTATTCTGTGATAATTTCCACTATGAGTAATGGATGTTTTAACGGTTGACGAGCTATCTTTTCATGTATATCTTTATTCATGTTTATTTGTTTCGATTCCAAGAACAACTATCTATAATTTATCTTAACATGTGAGCAGTATTGCATTACTCATGAATTAATAATATTGCTCCCTAGGGATAGCTTAATTAGCATTTGTTTTTCCAGTTGTGTGTGATTTAAATGCGAGAGAGTCTAAGGCGAGAGGTAAGAACCTACGGATCACATTGTGACCACTCCTTGCATTCTTCATCAAACTGCATCTTAGATAGGCACTTGCACATCATACTTAAAGTCAAAAATAAAAATATATATACGGTGGGTCGGGCCGCAACCGGTAAAACCCTTCGTTTTTGTTACTTTACCTACAGTATCCAGACTGCAAACCGAACAGATTCCCTACACCAAATAGTCACGTACTAGTTGGGAATGTTGACTGGGGAGAATCCCTTGTTGTTGTTCCCTGCGAATTTCCAGGACTCAATAGTTTCTGATGCTAGAAGGAGGGATGTCAGTGCATGGCTGTCTGGGGAAATACATTTCCTCAAAATTACTCCACCAGTGATAGTTTTGAAAGTAGTTTATTCCCTGACCCAAATACTGAAGAGAATAGAGAATATTTGTTCGCTGTGGACAACGAAGTAGTAAATGATCTAAGAAGACACACATAAGCTTATGTAAAGAGTATTGGAGGATTATGCACTATCCTTGATTTTCCCCGAAGAGAATACAAGAAGAAATATCATCTCTTCTTGGAAGATTCAGTGTTGGTTGGATATTTGGAAGAGTTAGTAGAAGTAGCGTTACAGGAAGTTCAGCCTTTGAATCAAGTAGGCCCAAACACCCCTTATTGTTCTCCTGCGCATGCTCCTGTTCCTTCACCTCCTCACTCTCCACCCAGACTCATGGAAGGTGTAAATGAAAACCAACCACCTAACCCACCAGATCCACCACTGGCTTGGAATGCCAGATCACCCTTGAACTTAACGCATCTGTTGCATGGCTTACCTCAAGCTTTTGAAAAGATGCTGCCCAAGTTTGATCCAAATGAGAAGATGTTAGTAGATGACCATTTACAAATTTTCTATTTGGAAATAGAAGGATTGAGGGCTGGGGAACATGAGGATGTAGTTTGTAGACTCTTTCTGCATACCCTTAAAGTAGCAGCAGCATCATGGTATTTTGGTTTGCCAGCAAACTCTATCGTGGACTGGGATACCTTTGAAAGGATTTTCAGAAGCAAATATGCAACCCAAAAAACTCATGTGCCTCTCATGAAAGGGTTGTGCACCTTAAAGAAAAAAAGAAAAGAGAAGGTACATAGTTTTACCCAAATATTTGCAGCTTATCTTAAGAATTTTTCTGAAGCGGACAAACCCTTGGATAAAGTTCTTATTGAGTATTATACTTCAACTCTAGGACCTGAGTTGGCTATGTTTGCCAAAATGAAAGCCAAACCTATGCTAGAAGAAACTTATGAAGAATCCGAAAGAGTGGAGGCAAAAAGGAAAGCATTGAAGACTATCCTGAGCAGTCGGGAGAAAAAATTTTTGGGAGGAAAGCTTTGTTATTTACTAAGACTAGAGAGGAGCAATCACCAGATTTCGAAGGAATGGCAAAGATGATGCAGAAGCTCTCTAATAGAATAATAGACTTGGAAAAGGAAAAGGTAGCCCAAAATTTTTATAAGCCTTATTACAAAAAAAGGGAAGATAATAATCAATCCCAACCCCCTCCGCACAACCCCGCATCTATGAACTTAACGGAGGTAGGGATGGATAATTTTTGCACTTTTTACGAAGAACCCCATTCTGAAAAGAATTGTCCTCAATGGATAAATTCAATGATGTTGGTAATGAACCAACTTTTGGATTCCAAGTTAACCGACGATAATGATGAAGAATGAAAAGACAACAATCAATCAACAAAAAAATAAGAGGATGAGGCCATGGTTTTATGGGATTGTGTATCATTGTTTGACACCGAGGAAGAAAAGGATCTAAGATATGAAGATATCTCAAAGACAAATATAATGACGAGAAGTTAGGGCTTGATTAAGGAAAATAGTCTTATGCTCCCAAAGATCAGGAGACTTCAAAAGAATGTTAAGAAATTTCAAAAAAACACCACAGCTAATAAAATTCCAGAATTTACCATCACCAGTCAAAATCCTAGACAGATCAACATGCCTACTAAGCCCATTGAAGAAAAGATAAATAATGTTAAAATGAATCTCACAAAGCATAAGATGGATTATGACATTGTGGAGGATATAAAAAAGGTAAGGGCAAATATCTCATTATTTGAGATGTGCAATGTGCCGCAACAAAAACAAAAGTTATTGAAAGCACTTGAAATGGCAGAGGAGAAACTCCCCACTGAAAATCAGCCCCAAGAAGAAGAAATTGGTGAAGCAAGTGTGGGAGGTAAACCTAAATGCAAGACCCCTCCTTTTCTCCTCACTTTTGAAATTTTCAACCACAACATGCACAATTGTCTAGTAGACTCGGGGGCATTAGTCAATGTTATGCCGCTGTCAGTATACAAAAAGATAAATGGAAAACCTAAACCATCCACCTGGAGGGTTATTCAATTGGATAGAATGAATGTGAAGGTAATTGGGGAAATGGAGGATGTTCTCATTCACTTGTCTTCAAATGATAAGGTCTGTCAAGTCATTGACATTGTGGTAGCTGACATACCTGAGACTTATGGACTTGTCTTGAGTAGAGATTGGTCGACAAAGCTGAGTGGATATTTTTCCTCGGACTGATCACATCTGTGGCTACCTTATAAAGGAATCCAAAATCAAAGTAAAGTCTTAAGGGAGCTGCACATGAAACAGAATGTTACTCAGTTCGAAGAAAAAAATGAACCAGTGAATTCTGTTCTGGGAAATTACTTTATTGAACTAGAACCGATAAATTATCAAGCGGAAGAAGAGAGTGCTACGTCAGATGCTCAGCCTGATCTCCTTCGATTCTCACAGGCTAACAAAATTGATTGTAAAATAGTAGATTTAACTATAGATGTAGGTACTGATTCATGCACAGTAGTGGTAAGCGATTTTTGGAAGCTTTTCTTTGCTAGTTCTAAAACTTTGGAGGGGTCAGGAGCCGACTGTGTCCTGATTGATCCTAAGAAAAATAAACATTTTCTTTCATGTAGGTTAGAGTTTGAGTGCACCAATAACACAGCTGAATATGAAGCACTAATTCAGGGACTAAGAAAAGCAATTGAATTAAAGGTAGAAAATCTGAAAGTGTATGGGGATTCTGAAATAATTGTAAAACAAATTCGAAATCAAATACATTGCATTTCTCCTCATTTAAAATCTTATCAAAATGAGGTATGGGATTTGTTCAAATATTTTCATGCATTTAACATTGTATCGATTCCTAGACTTAAGAATGTGGTAGTTGACTTGTTGGCTACCTCAGCTGCACGCCTGGTGCCCTCTAATAATCGGTGCTTTGTTGAATTGCTTTTTAGACCTTCAGTTCCAGATATGATCACCAATCTACGAGTGTTCGATGATGATCAGCAGATTCTAGAATGCCTGACAAATGACGAGACCTTCAAAGGGGCGATTATTGACGATGAAGAACATCAAGCCAAGCTAAAATTTGATAATTTTATTCCTAAAGGAGTCAGGACTTTGGAGCGAATGTTTGATTTAAACGAGAAATTCAAAAGGCCATTGAATGTGAAGACTCATAGCTCATCTCTACAGTTCGATTTGATTAATTTGGGGACTGAAATTGAGCCTAAATATGTGAATTTGGGGAAGTGTTGCTCTCCAGGTGAAAGGAATAGTTACATCAGTTTGTTCAAGCAATACAAAGATGTTTTTTCTTAGATGTATGAATATTTGAGACATATGACACCAATATTATTCAACATGTTATCCCCATCAAATCTGGAATCAAACCTTATCAATAGCCTTTAAGGAAAATGCATCCGAAATTAGATCCTTTGATTCAGAATGAAGTAAAGAAGATGTTAGATGCTAGAATTATATTCAAGGTTAGACACTCAGAATGGGTTTCAAATTTGGTACTGGTGAGGAAGAAATCTAGAGAAATTAGACTATGTGTGGATTTCAGAAACTTAAATCACTCTTCGGATAAAGAGAATTATCCTGTCCCACCCATGGAATAGATGTTGTAAATGGTTTCGGGTTCTGAATTATTCTCTTTATTAGATGGATTCTCATGCTACAACCAAGTGTTAGTAGCTGAAGAAGATAGACTTAAAACTACATTCATAACTAGGTGGGGAACTTTTGCTTACAGAAGGATGCCCTTTGGACTTATAAACGCTGGAGCTACTTTCCAAAGGGCTATGGACATAGCTTTCTGTAGTTTGATTGGCCGCAATGCTGTAGTATACCTCGATGACATCACGATATTCTCAAAGAAAATAGAGGAACATGCATTTCATCTAAAGCATATTTTTGAATGCTGCCGAAAATATGGTATCTCACTAAACCCCAAGAAGTGCGTGTTTGCCGTTACCGAAGGTAAGTTGTTGGGCCACTTGGTGTCTAAGAAAGGGATCTCCATAGACCCAGAGAGGATAAAAGCTATCGAACAGATTCATTTACCCCATAATAATAAGGGCATGCGGTCATTTATGGGGACAATAAATTTCATGCGAAGGTTAGTGCCAGATTTCGCTCAAATTGTTAAACCTTTACAGCAAATGGTAAAGCAAAGTGTACAATTAAAATGGACCGATGCAGAGAAGAATGCATTTAGTAAAATAAAGACAACTGTTGCACACGCACCCTCCCTCAAAAGTCCAGATTTTGAGAAATATTTTATTTTGTACACTTTCGCATCTGACGATTCACTAGCAGCGGTGCTTACCTAGAAGGAAGATGGGGGAGATGAGTTTCCTATATCATTTATGAGCATTGGTCTGGAAGGGGCTGAATTGAATTACCCAGCTGTGGATAAGCAAGCTTACGTGGTGTTCAAAGTAGTAAAACAATTTAGGCCATTTATACTTAAGAACCAGACAAAGGTAATAGTTCCACACCTAGCTGTGAGGTCTCTTTTCATGCAAAAGGAATTAGAAGAAAGAAGAGGTAACTGGGTAATCACTCTACAGGAGTACGACCTTGAATTCAAGCCACCCTCCATAGTTAAAGGGAAAGGATTGTGCAAACTAATGACTGAAAGTAAAGACAATGTAGAACATGACTAGGAAGATGAAGCTGAGTTACATTTGATGGATGTATGTCCTCTTTTCACAGCTCCAAACTCCTGGTATAGGGACCTTGTGCATTAACTTCAAGCAGGATTGTTATCGAAACATTGGAATTCTAAGCAAAGAAGAGCACTACGTCTTAAATCAGCCTCATATCAGATTATCGAAGGAGTATTATTCAGAAAGAATTATGATGGGGTTCTTCTTAGATGGTTAGAGAAAGAAGATGCGAAGAAGGTCATGATAGATTTACATGATGGGCCTGCTTGAGGACATTTCTCTGGAGATACTACAGCTCATAAAATTCTCAGAGCCCAATATTATTGGCCGACACTGTTCAAAGATACACACACCCATGTTAGAAAGTGCGACATTTGTCAAAGGTGTGGTGGAAGACAAGTTAAAGCAGCAAGACCATTAAAACCTGTGATGATAACAGAACCTTTTGAGCAATGGGGGATGGACATCATTGGGGAGATAAATCCAAATTCCTCCCTGTAACACAAGTATATTCTGACGGCAACCGATTACTTCACTCGTTGGGTCGAAGCCATTCCATTGCGTAAGGTGAATGAAGATGCATTCATGGACTTCTTGCAAGATCATATTATGACCAGGTTTGGAGTTCCAATTTCTCTAGTTTTCGATAACACTACTTATTTTTCCTCTATTAGATTAACTACATTTTCTCATGAAAAATGAATTAAGTTGCATTACTCTACAAATTATTATCCACAAGGAAATGGTTTGGCTGAATCCACGAATAAGAATCTGATTAGAATTTTAAAAAAGACTGTGATAGAAAACCAAAGGAGTTGGTACTCAGCATTACCAAATGCTCTTTGGGCTGATAGGGTCACCCCCAAGACTTTGTTAGGTGTGTCCCTGTATACCCTTGTTTATGGAAAAGAGGTCATTCCACCCCCCAATATCATGCTACCCTCTTCCATAATAGCTCAGGAATCAAGAGGATCAGATAATGATGTTTTGCAGATGAGGATACATAATCTTTTGAAGGCAGAAGAATCTAGATCCAAGGATAGAGAACGTTTTAAACAACAACAAGAGGTAGTAAAGAGGTGGTTTGATAAGCACAAAGCTGAGACAAAAGAATTTGAGGTGGGAGATTTGGTTCTCAAGTGGGACTGCCCTCATGATGAGAAAGGAAAACACATGAAATTTCAACAGTTATGGGTAGGCCCTTTCCATATTGCGGCAAAGATTGGCCCCTCAACCTATAAGTTGCAGGATTTACAGGGATGGGAAGAGAACTTACCAGTAAATGGTTTAGTTCTTAAACCTTATTTTTCTTGATTTTGTCTTATTTTGTTCCGTTTGTATATAAATAATTGACTTGTTTTGCCTCTTTGATTTGTTATTTTCCCTATTTGTTTAGTGTAGTTTTCTTTTGATTCCAATAAAGGAAGCAAACTTTTGGTCGCATGGAGAGCATCAGGACCCTTGATAAACTTAGATTCTTTGGGCATTGGACTGTTTGAATCTGTTGTATTTTCTTCTAGTAAATAGTTTTCCTAAAGCGTCTATGAACGCATTGAGGTCCAGTGTAATCCCTGAAATAACTCAGAATCAAAGGTCTAGAATACTATTTCGAGGCTCCATTCACATTTAAAACGTCCTAGGGGGTGACAGCAAAAGACCTATGGAAAGGGGAGTAGGGTAAACAGTATGTTATATCTAAATGATCCCATGCCAAGAATTGAATGTTAGAATAATCAACCCATAGTATTTACCCACTTAGACATTAATTCATTTATTTTGTCTTATTTTCCTAGTCCATGAGTCCCACCATGTGCAAGTTGATAATTGCCTATCCATAGAGGTCAAAATTGCCATTACTGACTCATGGAGAGCTTGGGAAAGCCTTAGGAATAAAATCTGCTTTATTCCTAGCCTCCTAGGTGCCCATCTGCTTTTTCTTC
>LPNX011197064.1:335253-412276 GCA_001517045.1 Pseudotsuga menziesii | reverse complement strand
CTTGCTATCTCTGAATTTTGTTCGGTGCAAATCAGATTCGAATGTCTATATAAAGGTAATTAATGGTTCATTAATGATCATTGTGTTATATGTTGATGAACTCCTCATTACAGGAAGCTCACAAGCTGAGATTGCTTCTCTAAAAGGAGCTATGAACCAAGCCTTCTCCATGACAGATTTGGGGCTCTTAAGTCAATTTCTGGGGCTTGAGATTGCTCAAACCAAAGCTGGAATCAAGGTGCACCAGTCCAAATATGCCTTGGATTTGCTGATAAAATTCAGAATGCAATCTTGCAAAGCAAGCAAAACTCCTTTCCTTTCAGGAGTAAAGCTGGAGGAAGATGATTCTCCACCGATGGTAAACAACACTTTGTATAGACAGTTGATTGGATGTTTATTGCATTTGACACATACTCGACCTGATCTTTGTTATGCAGTCAGTGTTGCTTCTAGATTCATGGATCAGCCCCATGAGATCCATTGTAAAGCAGCAAAGAGGATCCTTAGCTTTGTTCAGGGAACAAGGACACATGGGATTTTATATAAGGCCAATTCTGACCTTGAGTTAATTGGTTTTACTGACAGTGATTAGGCAGGTGATAGCACTAATAGGAAGTCCACTTTAGGTTATGTGTTCATGCTTGCAGAAGGGCCAATCAGCTGGTCAAGCAAGAAACAGAGTGCCATTGCACTCTCATCTACAGAAGCTGAGTACAGAGGAGTTGTCAATGTAGCAACTCAGTGTTTATGGTTGCAGGGTTTACTTGGAGAGTGTGCTTTCGAACCTGAGTACTTAACTACCATCTACTGTGATAACCAGAGTACTATTTGAATCTGCAAGGATCCAGTTCAGAAGCAGAGAACCAGACACATTGAGATTCACATGCACTACATCAGAGAGCTTGTGCATGATGGCACCATTCACCTACTCTTCTGTTCATCTTCAGAACAAGTAGCTGACATCTTCACAAAATCATTTTGTGAGAAGACCTTCAGCAATCTCAAATCACTGCTGGGGATTTCTGATCATGCTGTCAAAGCATGAGTGGAGACAAGATTCTACAATTTTGTTTTACAGTCCATGTTTAAGGGAGGATTTTCCCAAGTTGGTTTTGCCTCTTTCCTTGGTTGTATGGACATTGCAGTATGTAAAGGGTGACTAAGCCTTGCTGCTAGGCCCTATATTTTGATTTATTACTCATAAATTCAGGCTTAAGGGGGGGTGTTATAATAATCAACCCATAGTATTTACCCACTTAGACATTAATTCATTTATTTTGTCTTATTTTCCTAGTCCATGAGTCCCACCATGTGCAAGTTGATAATTGCCTATCCATAGAGGTCAAAATTGCCATTATTGACTCATGGAGCGCTTGGGAAAGCCTTAGGAATCAAATCTTCTTTATTCCTAGCCTCCTAGGCACCCATCTGCTTTTTCTGCTTTATTCCCTGCTTTTTCAGTGTTTTAAGGCACATAGGAAAGCAAGACTAGGTGAGGTGAATCAGATTTGTTGCCTCTTCCTCCTCCACTCTTTCCTCCATGCAAAAGCATGTATGAGATTCCATTTGACCACTCTTTAGCTTTCCCATGTGCCCTTGCTAATTCGTGGGGTCCTTGATAGATTTGGGATCAGCTTTTTACACCTATGGGGGATTTGCCTATTTTGGGTAAGCCTGCTTTATGCTAGATTTGGATGCTTCCTTATGCATTCGATTTGCTCATGTATTCTATATATTCAGCATCCTATGTTATTATAGGGTTGGCTATTGTACACTCAGTTAATATAATTTTGTGTTACAGCTCCATATTCAGTCTCCGTTGTTGATAATTTTGCATGATCAATTGTTAATTGTTGTGGGTGAAATTAATCTACTGCAGGCCTGAATTTCTACATTGAAAGACAAAAGGCAAATAAGAGTAAAAAATCTCCTAAGAAAGCAATATGTGTCAAAACAAAGCACTAAACCATATGAGTACAAAATTGCCAAAAGTTCCTCTCCATCCGTGAGCTGAAAATTAAATGCATCTCTCACACAAAAGGACACTATGGATAGAGGAGCCTGAATATAAACATTCAAAAATAAAGGCATGTAGGAGGACTCAAAAGAAAGGACAAAATGTCCAAAATGCACAAAAGTGCAATTGGCATGGGAATGGGGAACAAACGAATATTTTTGTTCAACATGCATTCTAATCCTGTGGTGTCTAAGCTGGAAGCTACCCAAAGATGAAGTTAAAATGAAGTCCACCTACTTAAGCCTCGAAAGAGTTATCCTAGCTTTGGGATTTTGGTTTCCATTCCCAAAAAATTCAACTATCATCAGTGATTACAGACATGATGGGAATCCAGACATCTAGAAGAATTCAGCATGTTAGTTCCACTTCCAAATAGTTTATTGCTCAAGGATGAGTTTATTTAGAGATCTGGATTCACCAGTGAGCCACCAATTGTTGCAGCTGCAACTGCTCCCAAATTTCTAGAAATTTTGGACCCTCCTCTTTGATCTTGTTTGCCCCACTCTGCTACATGTTGGATTATTTGAGACTGTTTCCTTGCTACTTGAGTTTCTGTCTTAGTCTATGCTTATTTTGGACTGTAAGGCTTAGCAGTTTTACTATGTTGAGGTATGAGATGGAATTGTTATTTGTTGTTTTTCGAAGGTCAGCCTGCGTTTCATTATTGGAAAGTAGACCTTGTTTTTTTTTATCTTTCCGGAAAGAGTTATGATTTTGATCGGAGGCTGTAGGATGATTGAGTTCTGCCGTGGCGGCCCACGAATAGACTAATCACCCATCGGATTGTTTGTCATATCGCCAATATTATGTTCATTGTTTCTCTGATGTTAAATAGCCTGTAAATTTTCTTGATTGTAAGACTTCTGCCGTTGCAGCTGTACAACACTGTAACTATCTGATGCCTTAGTAAGTCCCCCCCTGATGTTTTATCGCGTCAAGTTTTGATGTGTTTCTGGAACCCCTAGACTGTTATACTTCCGCCATTGCAGATTTACAGCGCACTAATCGTCTGATGTCTAGTGTTCCGATCTGCTGATGAGGGTTTTTATGTGCACATTTCTAAATCGTTTTCCCACCGGTTGTCATGAACTCATCACTTTTTTCATAGAGGACCTTCGTGCTTCATCTTTTTAGGTTGATGTTTACATGACAAGGCCCGCTCCATTTTCCCTTTCTTTCAGTTTTCAATTGATTGGTATCATGGTTCATGTTTATTAAAGATAGACAGATTTAATGGTGAATTCTCATTGTTTGCAAACAGACATGGTCGTTTCTCGAATCCCTTTGAAGATTATTGCGGCAAAGAAGGTGCAAATTGGAGGATGAAGCATGTTAAAGCATAAGGCAGTAGAATCATTGCTCAACAAAGAAAATTATGAGGGTCTACAAGGAGACTAAGGAATGGTCTAGCATAATAATTAGAGAGAAAAGGCTCATACTTGGGCACTCTATCAGTTACCTATCTTCTCCTGGGTTCTTATAAAATCTTTATCTAGAATGTAACGTTTGGAATCATGAGCATTCATAAAGTGACAAAACAGTGAGAGGGAACGGTTCGGGAGATGAAAGGTTTCCCCCTTTGGTATATGTATGGGAGAGTGAGACAGAAATAGGGGCTTCTTTCCAGAGAAACTTGTGAACTACTTGTTGTAAGAGGAACTACTTCGTTTTGCAATAAGAAAATTACAAATTTTTGCCTGTTGGAGAAAGTGCTATGTGGAATGTTCAAATGTGATGAAATGAACAATGTTAAAGGGGAAATATTTCTTTTTCAGTTGTGTTTCATTAACTGTGAGAGCCGTCCAACTTTCTGAACCTATGTTCTTATTTGAATGTTCTCTGGTTTATTTTGTGATAATTTCCACTATGAGTAATGGATGTTTTAACGGTTGACGAGCTATCTTGTCATGTATATCTTTATTCATGTTTATTTGTTTTGATTCCAAGAGAATCTATCTATAATTTATCTTAACATGTGAGCAGTATTACATTACTCATGAATTAATAATATTGCTCCCTAGGGATAGCTTAATTAGCATTTGTTTTTCCAGTTGTGTGTGGTTTAGATGTGAGAGAGTCTAAGATGAGAGGTAAGAACCTGCGCATCACATTGTGACCACTCCTCACATTCTTCATCAAACTGCATCTTAGATAGGCACTTGTACATCATACTTAAAGTCAAAAATACAAAAATATATACTGTGGGCCGGACTGCAACTTGTAAAACCCTTCTTTTTTTTTTTACTTGACCTACGGTAGCCGGACCACAAACTGAATGGATTCCCTACACCAAATAGTCATGGTCTATTTGGGAACGTTGACTGGGGAGAATCCCTTGCTGTTGTTGCCTGCAAATTTCCAGGCCTCAACAAAATCCCAGGATTTGAGACATTTCAAATCAAAAAAAAGAGTAAAAAGATAGGATGCAATTTTTAACTGCTAAATTGAAACAAACGCACATAGTAGAATTTAAAAACCAAACAAGCATAAGCAATACACTGTCAAGAAAATAAATTAGACAACCATGTACTAGAAAAATAATAATGTAATTTTCAATATCTTCATGGCAGCCAAAGTGAGGTTCAAAAGAAACTTCAGCAAGCCTAATTTTAGAAAATTAAAAGCTAAAAGTGGAGCACGTAAAATGGCATTTTATGCACAAAACACTGAATGTTGGCCCAAACATAATTATACAGTGTCAACTATATATTCTCCCCCCTGGAGATATCCTTGACTAATTTTGGTCAATCAGTTAATCCAGGGCCATATCAATCTAAAGTTTAAACTTTGTGTTGAGATGAAACTGATATAGCCCCATTAGGAGGAAGCACACCCATGTGCTTAGTTCTAGTATCACTATATAAAAAGATCTCTATTTTTTATGTAATGTTTATAATCTAATGGAAATTATTATGAATAATTCATCTATGAGTGATAAACTAAATAATTAAATGTGACAACCAGAAATGAATTTGAACGAGAGAAGGCTACTTGATATCACAAATGTTTGTTATAGTAAGCCATGCACCACAGTAAAACCAAATTTAGACTTTAGCTCAAACTATACAACTTTAAAATATGATAAGATAGATGAATACCAATATTTTAACATCAAAGGAAAACAGGTGCAAGGGAATCACTCACAATCCCAAAGGAAATCAAGAAATAATTTTTTCTTGGGGACTTGGAGAACCCACCAACAATCGTCTCCCTTAAGAGTTTTGATTCCATTGAATAAAAAGGGTGTGAACAAAAAATGAATATGGAAATTTCTTGTTAAGTATCTTGCATAATTTGAATGAACTGATTGAATAATTATTATTCATAAATCCTATCATCACCACTAAATTCCTTAATACATTGTTAGGTCTTGAAACCATTTTATCTTTAACTAATTGTAAGGCTTTAGGATTTGCTCACACCTTAGCTTCCTGGTCACAAAAAGCTCCTTGCCGTAACCCTCCCTAGGTTTTCTTTTCTTTTGGATAGGTGATGATTCAAAGGAAATGTTGAAAATGCAAAAAGATACATCTAATCAAATGCATTATGAGATTTTTTCCAAAAAACATGATATTAAGAGGGAGGTACATAGGCAGGAAAACTGGAAAAATACACATGGGATAGGTGAGAATAAGAAAAATTATTCTACATCCCTGATATCATCTGATAAGAAAGACATGAAGATGCTCAATTCAATTTAGGTTGGGATTAAAAAGCACAGATCATTATCAACATCTAAATCCAACAACATAAGGTCCACACTAAAGATAAAGAATCCTACAAGCCATTTTGAGGACCATTTGTGGTCTAATGTTGCTGGTGCAGTGCATAAAAGCAATTTTGAGAACCATTCGAGGTCTAATGTTTCGAGTGTAGAATCTTTAATAAATGAGACAGAGTTGAAGACAACAAAGAGAGACTTTAAAAGGTCATTAGAGAGTGAAAGCAATATTCATAATGATGAGACAATATTTTGAATTGTTCTTATTATCTTGAACAAATTAGGATACAATCACTAGATACAAGCATTATTTCAGAGAAGACCATGAGTGAAAAGCAGTTTGGTCATAAAATTCAAAGAATGGAAAAATAAATTTGAGGTTCTCAATTAGTGCCTGAAAGTGAGTTCCTAGATCGTAGAAAATTAGTCACAGATAACATTGTCAGCAATTTTGATTCTTTTACACATGGAAACACTGAAGAGAGAATTCATGATCCAAATTGTAAAGAAAATTTGAAGGGTGATATGTTCAGGAAGCTATGTCTACATGTGTTGCAGAGCCTGCAACTTCTTTAGTGGAGCCAGTGGCAACTGGTGTGACTGGACAGGGTGATGCATACAAGATTTCTCCAGATGAAAAATCTTATACTAAATGCTTTGATAATGACAATAAGTCAGTTAAGGGAATTGAGGAATGTGTCAAATTAGACACATTGATCCAAAAAGAAGCAACGAAAACAAGAGGTAGTAAGAAACAATTAAGGTAGAATTGAGAAATCTTGAAAAATCTAATGAGCTAGTTTATGCTTCATCTCATATACTAAAAGGCTAAAGATTCAAAAAAATTCAAAAGGTTTTGTAGATTAGGGAAGTTAAGTAAATTTTTTTGACAGTCCTTCAACAAATATTCATTACCTTTACTCTGGTAATAGGTTACCCAAATATTCTTTGAATGGTTAGTACACACCTCAAAACTAACCAGATTTAGCTATCTATCATTATATGAAATACATTTTCATGACAATTTATTATTATTATGTTCAATAGGGACTTCATCCTTAAACAATGACTTTTACCTTTCACCTTGCTATATCCTTTGCAATATCCCCTTCCATCCAGTCATTAAGCTCCCAGAAAACATGTTCATACCTTTCATGTTCCTGTAAAGCTAATCCATAAACAAATAAAAAACATACAACATAGCTGGAAAATTTTGATTCTGAATTCCAAATGATTGAGTATTAGTTAAGCATAATAATAATTCCAAAAGATTCTGAATTTTCAATATAATAATTTATAAAAATGTATATCATTGCACCTTATCCCAATAATTTTGGTGACTTGGAATCCCATTACACTTCCATGATTCATGTAAACTTATACAAAATGATACGTAATACAGTTCTGCGGTACTTGATGACAGTTGAGGAAGGCTGGCTTCCCCCAAAGGAAATAAAAAGCAACAAATTTATATTGGTTTTCTTACTATACACCTCATGAGGAGTCTTGTCGACTAGTGGTGATGTGAGCAATCGATTTTTCAGATAACATGCACTGTGAACAACTTCTACCGATAGATAGTTGTGTTACCATCCACATACCTCAGATATTATGGAACATATGTCCATGCATAGTTAACAGATTCCTTGAAAGTCTTCATGCATGCTAAGACAATATATTGAATAACGTGTATATGTAACCACCAACTCTCTACCTTACTAATAACTACACCTCCATGCCATATCTAGATGTGTCATATCCAAAAAGAAATCTAAGAGCTAGAATATGTATTCTCATCCATATCCTATTTGTGTTATCGTAACCACAGCTCAAAACCTACATCAGTTCGATATGGTAAACAAGTAATATCTGACATAAAAGTAAAAATAGCACTAATTCTTAGATCAGGGACATGAGAATTAGATGCGTCATTAAAGGAAAAGAGAATTATAAAGAGAACATATAAAATTAGATTCAAAACAATATTGCTATAATAAAATTTGCACTCTAATAAACAAACATAATTTTCATCTCTTTCAACTTAATGCTCCATTGTTCACTGTGTTAAAGTTGGTCCTCAAGAATCATGAAATGCCATGTACAGTAACAACATGATAAAATAATGTATAGTAGATATCAACAATAAATAATCATAACCAATAATTGAATCAACCATATACTCATATTTTTTGGATTTGATCGTGTCACCGAAGGGACAAGTCAATCTAGACAAACAATTTATGTACCTTGAGAGAGATCTAGAGAGGGTTAAAGCATAAGCATATTCATATTGAGCGAGATCCATACTTCTTAGTCAACAAGCACATTCATATCCAGTACATTCATGTTGTTAAAGGACACACAGTCATGCTAGGTAAGGATGCAGTCACATACTGCAGAGACACACAAGCATACTTTGCACAGTCGTGCTTGAAAAAACACAGTCCACCCATAAAGTGAAAATCATTTTCATGCTCGGGAAGAACCCACATTCCAAAAAAGAAAACAAGCTCATGCTCACCTCATGGTCATGCTAGGGAAGGACCCACAGTCCACTCAAGAAAATGTATCATGGTCATGTTGGAGAAGGACACATAGTCCACCAAGAAAACAGATCACGGTCACGTTGGGCAAGGACCCACAGTCCACTCAAGAAAATAGATCACAATCATGCTAGTGAAGCACCCACAGTCCACCAAGGAAAATATCACAGTCACGCTGGTGAAGGACCCACATTCCACCCAATAAAATAGATCATGGTCATGCTGGAGAAGGACCTCTCCAGGTATCACCAAGGCACAGGTTTTTTGGCCATGTTGAAGGACCCACAGTCCACAAAAAAAGTGAAAAGAAACAAATCACAGTCACGTTGGTGAAGGACCCACAGTCTACCAAAATATAGACTCACGGTTACATCGTGGAAGAACCCACAGTCCACCCAAGAAATAGGCCACGGTCATGCTAGGGGAGGACCTACAATCCAACACAATCATGGTCACGCTGGTGCAAAGTGACCACATGGACAGTGTGATAAGAAAATCCCAGTCACGGGGGTGGTGCAGGAATATATAGCATGGATCAGCAACAAAGATCATGCAAATATGACGCAGAGGGAGAGAGCTCAGTCATGCTATGCAGCAAACCATGAACTGGATCCGTCTCTCATGTTAAATTTAAAATTTAATTTATAATCTAGATACTCCTTAAGATAAGGTATCAAAACATTAATAAACATCACCTATGGACAAAGTAAGATAAAGGATTATGAGTCAACTAAGGGGGACACAACAAAACAAACAACAAACCCAAAAGGTCAAGGTGAACCATATAAGGTGGACATGCAACTCCTTTATCAGACCAACAAGACCAATAATATTTTCTCTCTCTCAAGGTACATTGTTTTATATATTTTTTTCATCACTATATAAGATTCATTGGTTATAGAATGTAGAACCACTCTAGAGTCCATACCCAGTCCATACCACAACAGGTGCACAACAATGTTTTATAACAAGAGATTTCCACACCATAGCTATCTTTCAAATCAACAACAATCACAATTCCCTAATGAATTAATATGCACTCCACACAAACATGACAAAATTAAAAAACATGATATGCCATTTAAGAAAACATTTAGAAAACACATTTGAGGAAACACACATTAAGTATTATTCCATTTAAGTATTGAAGAGCAAAATAAATTATATGAAAACTCTAACATGGGCATGGGCACCAAAATTTGACAAACAAAAACTTGTTTCATCCTTTTAAAAGTAATATTAAACATAATTGTTGAACTAGCAAACAGTTCAGTAACCCTCAAGAACCATGCTTCAAGAATGCATAGAGAAATATTTGGCAATCAATAACTTCGCATAGAGTTATCCCAACGGTTTGGCATACAAACCATTCACCAGACCTGAAGATAAGAGAAATGAAAATGAGTATAAAAGGAGTATGAAATTTATACAAATGAATCAACAACAATAAAAAAAAACTAGTTTATAAATAAGTTATAAGATATTAGTACAATAGATAGATAAATTAGGATGGTTTGAAAACTTCACCCTATTTAAATTTTTAATGAAATCCTCAAAAATTCTGTGGTTGCTTTCTTCTAACTTGTATGTGTCTTTCTTGATATTGTATGATAGGTTTTTCGTTTCTCTAACAGATTCAAGTTGTATGAATAGATGGTCTTTTGAATCATACCACAATCATACTTGTACATATGTTGCCCCTTTATTCTATTGTACCAACAACATTGAAGTTGAACACCTTCAGGCCTATCTAAAAGTTCAATGTCATTATGGTAATCAAACACCCTATTACCATCCTTCTAATTTCTTATTCTTTGAACTATTCCAATGTACCAAGTCCTTGAAGAAACGTCGTGCTTTTTACTTTGAGATACACCTTTTCTTGTAGTATGTTCAGCTACAACTATAGACTCACTCTAAAACAACACTGCAAAGTCTGATCCAATACCAAAACCAATTGCAACACCCTTTTTGGGGGCCCTCTCATCTTGCCTGAAGTATACTCCATTCCACACTTTAGTCAATATATCTTTCAATAATGTTTGGTTTCCATTCAATTGACTAACCAAACAATATTTGTACATGTCCTTTCCATTGAGCTCCACCATTAGTTTGGTAGTTATGTTTATATTTTCATCAACGGAATCTAAAATTCCATCCAACTTGTGCCTCCACTCACTTTCCATCATTTGCAATTCAGTATCATTGAGTACCATAAAAGACGAAGATTGGAATATGGATGTGAAATGACTCAGTGGAGAATTACCAACTACTTCATCCACATCTTCAAATGTTGGAACATTGTGGTCCTCTATCCATGGTTTAAACCACCAATAATATTTTGTGTGTCTTTCTGGTTGCATACCAAGACCTTGTAAAATTCCTTATGCATCCTCCAATCCTATCTTGAGAGCTTCTATAATTTTATTATTTGTGGAAATTAAATCATATTGTGACAATAAATCACCTTCCTCTATTGTTTGTTGATGAAATTTGTTCTAGATACTCATTTGTTTCTTATGATATTTATTAAACGAAGCCCTTGGGATTCGATTCTTCTACAACAACTCTATTAAGGGTTACAATAGCATGAATTAAGTCAGTAAAATCATATTTCCTATCTACTCCAACCATGCCACCGAATTTGGTAAAGAAGTTCTCAAATACATCTGACCCAGTCAAGTGCAATGCAAATGGTGAGTTAGAGTATTGATCATGAAATAATTTCATCAACAAAACCGCAAAGTGGCGAGAAATTTTCACATCTTGATATTCCTCTCTGCTGATGAAATTAATGTTGACATTAGTATTTTCCTATTCTATGACCCAACATAGCCATAAGGTGAAGATATGATGGACTCTTGAAGAATTTCGCACTCTTTCCCAAAGAGTTAAACTAGGAGACAAAATAATATCAATATATTCATCAACGATTGCTAGATAGGTCTTTGTACCTGATGTCCTCTCTGTCCTACCACCTATACTCTCATTTCCTTCAAGCACCTTTGGACATGCCTTGAAGCAATGCGTTGTGCTGAACCCCAATTTTGATTATCAATCCTCTCTATATCCTCAATTTTAAGCTTGTGGTCATCCACTTTAAAAATTTTATAAACCATTCTTACATGGTTAAAACTAATCAACTCTTCTCCAACAATCAGATCTCGTCGACCACTAAACAAAGGATTCACTAGATTTTTTCCATTCTGGATGTAATCCTGGTCATGAAGTCTTGTTACTTTAAATCCATCATACAACCCAGTTAGCCTCCACCCTTCCCAAGGAATTTGATATCTCATGCCTGTCGTTGATTAATAATCCTTCATCATAAGCATTCTTCTCCTACTATCCCCATATGAGGAATGACCAATAGTAGCTCCTAAAAAATATTCCACATATCTCTTCCATAGGTCTTCTACTTTTTCCCATTGTTGATGGACAAAATTTTCATAAAACATGTTGCAGGTTCGATGAACAACCACAACCAAATGAGTAAGCTTCTCATGTAAATGGTTTGCAATAATAACACGTGCATAATGGCCAATCACACAATTCTTTAAGGAATCTGTAATAATCTCATAGCCTACAGCGCCCTCACCAACTGTCACCAAGAATTGTGATTAGCACTTATGTTCTTCTTTCTTACCACAAAAACCCACCAATTTATCACTTTTTTCTACCCACGTTACATATTTTTTCACAACAGTTTCATCTTTTGCAAGGCATACGGGACTTGGGCCCTCTATACCATGTTTGGATTTATAGGAAGCATAAAATTTTTCGATTGTTTCAAAAATGTACTCTTGCTCCCTTAGGATATATGTCAATGATTTTCTAACTTGCCTAGTAAAGTCATAGATATCGAAGGGCCATCCATATTCAAGCTAATAAAGCTATGTAATCTAGGACCTCCCCATAACTTAATCATCTCATAAATGAATTGAGTAGATGCACTATACCTTCTACCCAACTTTGAATGAACTAGGTTGTGAAATATATCTTGAACAAATTCCCAAACTGCATCTTTACCTTGTAATTTTCCTTGCTTATGAGCCTCACACACATCCTTGCAAAACCTGAACACATCCTTCCTTCCTGTATATTCTAAAAACTTTTCCCTTAGAGACCTTGTTCTAATAGACAGTGTAGCAACCTTTGTCCTCTCCCATGAAAGAGATTGCATTGTTAACCTATGTGTAGAATTGGCATCTCTTGCAAAAATTTTGAGTTTAGTTTGAGTTAAATGGTCCAACCTTATCCCTTTCCCTGTATCTTTCCCATGTATTTTCATGTTGCTCCTTGATTCACGATATAAATGCATCCGAAATCCATCACAATTAGGTATCATCTTACAAAAATTGCATGTCAATTAATCAAAAGGTATTCCTATTTCAGAAACCCTCTTGCAATGAATATGTCTGTATGTACCATTAATACTGCATTCAATACCATGATAATTTAGTGTTTTCCTGGTATGTTTCTCTACGGCCCACATTTTTCCACCAGGTTGGTCATCCATTAGAACCTTTGTGTCCAATGTATCCCCTCTTCTCTCAAGATAGGGATCCCAATACACCCAAGATAATAATATTGGGGGAGGTATTTGTCCTAGAACAAGATAAAAAAACACATTGGTTAATGATCTACTAACTGATACTAACAATTAATAACAAATAGAGTAATGTGCATATTCAAATTCAAATTAAATTAAAACTTGGGTAATTTCCACACCTGAAGTAGAAGAATGTGGACTTGTAGAAGCCCATGTAATGGTTATGGTAGTGATGGGATCAAGAACTTAGACAAACTTTGTTGGGACTTTTCATTGGTAGGATTCTTCGGTCTCCCAACTGTTCCACTCCTCAACACAACTGTATCATGTGAAGCCTCAATCGTAATATTAGTAGTGTGCTTCTTTGATTTCATGTGTTCATTTAGAGAAATAAGAGTCGGCACCAAAGAGAACCATCTATTGGATAATGTACATTCCACTCTTACATTTTTCTTGTCCTTGCAGTTTGCAAGTGTTGCTTCTATCACCTTGAACAAATTAGGCTCTTGTGTTTGGTTGAAATCATGTATAATTTTGATTGCTTGATAAATAGCAAGTTGATCTCTAGCTAATGTTGTATGCTTTTCTTTGTTACCTGAAGGAATTTCATTAATTCCCCACATTGAAATTTGACGTTAATGGGACCCTGTTTTCATAAGATTTTTTTTGAAGTTACGAATTTTTCACGCTGCCAAGGATACTTCCCCTATTCCATAATCAATGCCACATATTTCACAACAGATCTTTATATTAGGTTTTCCTTTTTATAAATATTCCTTTAGTGTTAAATTTTCCTTGACAAACTCTTCCATTAAACTATTCACTTTATGTTCCCAAGCTGCCAATACATTAAGATCAACCACAACTTGTTCCACTGACTCTAACACATTACCAATTATTGGTTGTTTATGCATAGGTTCCTCCAGATTCCCTTCAATGTTTTCAGAGATTGGTGTTCCTTCTATTACATGTTATTCCAATGTTTCACCAACCATCGTGCATACTTTCCTCTTAATGCCTACATTTGTTGTTGTAGGTTTCCTTCTTTCCTCTTTCTTTGAATTTAAAGGACATCTAGTTGAGCCAATAATAAAATCAAAAGGATATTCAATGACTTCATCATTCACAATTTCACAATGGATATCAGCATATGTACAACCTTTTTGACACTGGACTGTGCCAAGGGCACAATTCTCTTCACCAATAAAAATTCCAAAGTCCACAACATCACTTGGATCCATCAGCATTTCAATCCATGTGTACCCTTTAGTTGGGTAAGAAATGAATAAAATTATAACAATTTTTTCAAAATTTTGGATATAATATGGAAACGAAATGAGGTGAGTGCATCCATAAATAAATGAAAAAAAAAATCAATTCAAATTTACACATGCATATTAGTTCATTAATAAAAGAAAGAGCTAGGAAGCAAGGTATGCACTTTCAATTAAAATCTCTAAAAAGGATGAAGAAATCTTACTATCGGGATGAAACACCTTGAAACAAAATGTAGTGTTAGTGGCTTATTCAAATATCCCTCCCCAAACTGAAGAGTCAGCTTCAACGTACCTGTAGAAGATCAAAAGGTGATCAAAACAAGAGATGAAAAAACATAGAGGTGATCAAATGTCTTTGTTCTTTTTGGAATTTAGTCTTGTTCTTTTTTATGAAAATGCCCCAAGCATTATAATCCACTCTAGGAAATGGTAAAAACATCCTAATTGACTAATATTCCCAAGCTACAAGCCTAAGCTCTATTCTACATGGTGTTTGGCCTTGGAGTAAGAGAAAAAACTTAGTAATAAGTGAACTTGCCTAATAAATTAAGAATGGTCCAAGGAGAGATAAGTTTGTTCAGTAGTCACTCACAAAGCTCAAGTAAACCATTTTGGAAACTTCCAACATAAATGCAACAACTCTTAAATTCACTCCCTAGATCTTTGAGATCAATTTTGCATCCAAATGGTGAAGATTACGTAGCTGTTAGAGCTTCCACAGCTCGTCAACACAATGAAATTGCAGCCATAATACTTTAAGCAACATATATCTCTCACATTAATGTGAATAGGTATTGTATCTCTAATGACAAGTAACAAAGAGAAATCAGCAAGATTTTGGAAGGGAGGAATTTAATTTCACATCATAATCTTAATATGCATACTCCTTTTATCATCAACATTGTAGACCTAGTTAGACTGATGTAGACAGTGCCGGAATTACTCTTACACATGTTTTTTGCTATGTAGAAGATATGTGATGACACATCCTTCGTTAACATAACATTGGACTGGTCACCTTTTGGTAAACAAGGCACATATACTATAGAACACAGAACATGTTTTTTAAATGTTATATAATATGAAAAAAATGAATTATCAAGCATCATATAACGACAATTAGTATTAAATATAGTTATGGAATTACTCTTCTTCTATTAAATAATTTAGCTATGTAGAAGATATGCTATGAAATATTCTCTGTCAACATTGGATTGGTCACCTTTTAGGTTGTAAGCAAGGGGCATATAATAGGATGCATAAAACGTTTTTAAGGTTATAATGTGGTTATAATATGCCAAAAATGAATTATCAAACTTCATATAAAGACATCTAGTTCAGAGACTCTTCTAGATAGCTACATTGAGAGGTCAGATAACCAACTTCACCACCAAGATCAAAATACCAAGGAATGCATCCCATATTCATCCTGACTTCAAAATATGTCTACAAAGGAATACAAAAAGAACCCATTCATGTCTTATCCAGGGAGGCACTTATGGACCTACCAATAAACTGATACAAGAGGAGATCAACGTCTGCCTCAGACATCCAAAGGATGTGAAAAATATAAATTATGTCATACTCTTGAAAAAAATAAACATCAAAGATGTCAAAGAGAGTAGGTCAATCTCAAATTAAAAGAGATTCATCGATCCATTCCCCACTATTTCACCTTCACATATTTTAGTGAACTGTAAGAGGCCAGAGGCCATAGAGAGTGCCTCCTTGGATAAGCCATCTTCCTTCTTGTTGTATTCTCTATAGACATGAGAAAAATCAAGGGAAATAAGGGATGATTCAAGATTCCTGATATTTTGACACCATCCATATTCCTGATTCTTGAGAAGAGTTATCATTGTCACCAAAGCAACTACTTCCCTCACTTTGGTTTTAATCCAACACATGGAGGGCTTACTTATGAGAAACTAAGTTGTAAATATAGATGTAATTTCAGAGAGACTTAGGTTTCTACATCAACTATGAATGATTTCTTGCTGTAAATCAAGTTGATGTTAAATAAATGTTTTCAGAAAGATGTTATTTGATGTTAAGTTGATTTTAGAAATGATGTTAAATGATTTCAGAACTATTTTTAATGTTCTTTATTAGTGCAGAGTTATAGTTTGAATATTAATTAATGTGTGTAAATTCCCTTGAACTGTAGATCTGAATTATTAATTCAATTACTACTATAAAACCTACTAGAAATGTGTGTTTTCAAAAAACCATGGTCCATTTTGCAGATTTTGTAAGATCTTAGCTCTGTCTAATACCAAGTTTACATTTTTTCTATGATGCTTATTGATGCACAATGTGCTATGAATCAAGAAGACACCAATAGTATTTTTTGGTGCTACTTTAATTAGGTGAACCATGGCTTCAGTATAAATGTAGAGGAGCCTAGTTGGGAAAGAATATTCACAAATCGCCAAAAATCTTCATAGTAGCTTTAAATATTAAATGTGAATGATAAAATCCAACAAACGTACACAATTGAGAACTATGATCAGCCTTACTAGAAGCGACACGAATTTATGCATTATATAGTTCTTTAATGACCACATCATGAGGTGTAAATTTCATGTATGCCCATCATCAAAGTGAAAAATTCGATAAATAATGACTAGATTAGCAAATATTTCAAGAACAAGGAGAACAACATTGATGCATCATTTAGTGAACTGCATAATGTCTCATCCTAAAAAATCAACTTGTGTAGAGTCACCAACTACAATCTGCAAAATGCTACTATTAGATGTATAAGGATGCATCTCATGAGATTGAATCATATGGTGTGAGGTGCAATAATCAAGTATTCGGTTGTTTGAAGATGCTTATAAGGCTTGAGTAGACAGTGCATGTAATTTAGTAGAAGAAGGTTTTGGCAGTGAAATTTTGTGCTACTACATGGATTCATTCAATGGCTCTAGTTTTATCCAACATTTGGATTCATCATTCCCAAGTATGACACAAAAACTATAGATTACACTTGATTTATTATTTGTCTTGGAGGAAGACTCTATAGATACTAAAAATGGAGAAGTAGAGGATTTTGAAATATGTTTAGGCTTGTAGGTGGACTTACTAGTTTAAGAATGATCAATATTTTGTTTGCACCAAGTTTTTTGCTCACCTTTAGAGGCTTGAGCCATAATAGCTTGATTCTCAGATCTATAAGAACATCTAATTGCACAATATTAGATTGTTCTTTGGTAACATTCACATATAAAATATGAAACGAGAGCATTTAAAATTTGATCCAAGTACATCCATAGTAGAATAAAAGGTAGAGGAAAATCCCTTAAAAGGACAATTCAACTTCATCTATTTTGGTTTTTCCATGGCCTTAACTATGAAAACAACAAATTGGATTTGGTAAGAAAAACTTCAATGCAAGAATGCTCATCAAGTACAAAGGGTGACAGTTCGACTTCCAATTTCAATGCTTGAAATTCATTGACTTTGCCAAGTAGTGAATTCAAATAGTCCCATCTTTGTTTTGGTGATTTTACATTCAACAATGGGAAACATTTGACTATGTAAAGTCTACAACCCAATCAAACCCATATATTCATCAAGTTTTTTCACCCAACTAGTGCTTCAAACTTGTAGCACCCTAAAGTTCACTCAATCCAATGATGTGGAATATTTCCTTGGCAAAGGATGCCAACACTTTTAAATCATTGTCAATACCCAGTATAGCATTTATATTGAATCGTTTGACACTATCCCCCATAAGTGTCACCATGATGTAGTCTGACTTGTGCTTCAGCCTTCAACACTCCATTTGCTACCTTCTCTAATGCATCCAATTGTAATATTTGTTATTCTACAGAAACCATTGGAGGGAGACTCATTTAGGCATTCCATTCAAGGTCATATGGTAGGTTAATGGAACCAATACATAAATGCAATAAATCATGCCTCTATAATCCTATGAGACAATATGGATAGTGTGGTTTGGGATTTGAACAGAGGAGGAGATATTAAAAATAAAATATGGATACCAATGGAGATAGAATGCAATCTAGAAATTTCAAGCTGCTATACAGAATAATAATTGCTATGGTTTATTCTAATGACCGGAATTTTAACTTTAGGAAATATGAAAAGAAGATCATGAAAAGGTCCTAGCTTATGCTTCCCTCATGTTTTAAGAATATTTAAAATGGTAGAGTGATGAAACATTATGAAATGTTTATATTCTCTTCACAAAGGAAAGAAGGTTTCAACATGAGAAACTACTAAGAAGGCTCATGTTGTAGCAAAGAAGAATAACTCTAGTCATCAATGAAGACATCTCAAAGAGCAGTAATAAATCAGGACCTACTACTATACATCTTAGGGAGAAAGCGTAAATTAGGACCTACTCCTAGACATCTATACAGGCCTTAAATATTCTAAAGAAGTAAATTTATGGCTAGCATTTTGAATTGGTAGAGTAGTTCTACTATTGTCAAGGTTCCATATTTTTTATTATAATTTTTGTTGATATCTATATACTATTAGGTTTTAGTATTTCTAGTTGTAACCAATGCAATGTTTGCTGAATATTCTTCATAGGGGACAAGTGCAATATTGGGGATTGAAAATTAAATTTTTCACTTTAATATGACATGAAATTATTTTCTTTTTGTATTAAAATATTTAGTTATGTTAGATCAAGTCAGATCTCTTTGGCTTCTGTTGGCAGTGCATATTTCCTTTAAGAGCTATCTTCAAGATATGCTAGATTTGGTAATCTTTCCACTTGCATGGAATCTATTTTTGGTTTACCATATTGTGAAATTATTTATCACTTCTTTGTTTAGTTGAAACATATGATTCAATTTGTGTTTAGACTAGGAATTTGTAGCCTTCTCAAAATATCAATGCAAATTTATTCCGTGACTATGCCTGTCAAAATTAATAGTAAAAATATCAATCTAGATGTATTCCATGACTATACAGTAGAAGCTTATTATTTAGTATTTTGAGGTAGCATGCTAATTCACGTTAGAATCTTAACTTTTGAAAAAATATATTTTAATGTTATCTATCCTTATCGATGTTAAATCTAAATACCATACACTTATACAAAAGTTGAGTATCCAAAAAATTGTCCTTAATATCACAAAAAGTATCTCAGAATTATATTATGAAGAAGAAAATAAAGCTCTTGAAGAAACATAATGCAAGGTTATCAACTCTACCAGAGAGATCATATAATCAAATAAAAATAAATATATGCACAGAAGAAGAAAATGTTCTTGAATTATTATCTACAATAGAACATTGAAAGAAAAGGACACAGATCAGAGGAAGGAAACTGTGTTTGCCACCAAAGGACGATAAATATCGATTGTGAATTGCCAGAAACTATGTTAATGATTACTACTCACATAATAAATATGGATCATGCAAGCTACTGTGAATTGCGAAAACTATGTTAATGATTACTACTCACTTCCTTTGATCAATGTCGATGGCATATTAAAAAAACGATGTTAGAACCTGCACTGCAATAGGTGAATTAACTAGATATGGAAATTCCCCTCTACCTCTGGAAATTGCCAAAGACCCTTATCCCATCAATGTGAACCTAGCAGTCATTAACAACAATAGTCCCCTTGCCCCATAATTTCATAGTCATCAACTAACTCTAGAAAAAATGCAAGCTAGTCAACTAATTCTGATAACATATCTAGCCATTCTCTCATATGGCGATGGGGGTAAATTTTCTCTATCTCATGTATTTTGTGATGGGTCAACAAGGTGTGTGGGATATGCAAGCCATTAGTCAGCCAGCGAGGAATCACTAAACATCCTGATAGAAGTTATATAAACGACTATGCTATGTGGAACAGAGCCCCAACAGAGAAAAGAATTAAGTGGCATTTTTAATCAGAGGATTAAACATAGTATCCCTTACCTCCAACACTGCTATGTGGTGGCTATGCATTCCATCCTCCAATGTGCCTCCTCCAACACTATTATGCGGTGGCTATGTGTGCCCTCTTCCAACGTGCCTCCTCCAACACTGCTATGCACCAGAGAAACCACCCTCCTCGAACACTACAAACCCACCACAAACCCATGACTAAATCCATAAAACAATGGAAAAAAATGCTATGGACTAGAGAAACCACCCTCCTCCAACACTTCTATGCACCAGAGAAACCGCCCTCCTCCAACATTGCTATGCACCAGAGAAACCACCCTCCAAATCCAAAAAAGCGATGGAGAAAAACCCTATGCAGCATCACGCAGGCTGATGGTAGAGGCGCGGGAAAACCTTTGCAATAAAGTATGCCCCATCATATTGGATATTTATATAACAAATAAAAAAAACCCTTTTTACCATTGATATACCACCAATATATTGGTTTAGAATTATTTATTTTTAACCCCCTTGTATGAACAAACGTGATATCATATTGGTCCCTAGGTGATGCACCCGTGAGTCTTAGCCCGAATGCGCCAAACCCACAAAAGAAATCCCAAATCATAAACACTTCTTTAGATGCTTTATATAAATTAGAAATAGACCATTTCTAGTCCCAACCATTAAAACCCCAAACCAAGCATTCATCCAACGACGGGCTTCATGCTATGTCACAACACCCACACACAGAAGAAAACAAGTTCTAACTTGTTTAAAATAGGGCTTACCTGAAAAGGGTAATGTGTTTGCCACCTAAGAGACCCATGACCCACGTCGTAAGGACCTTGGGACCTGCAACAAACCAGAACGAAGATGAGGAGTATGCCAAACCTCCCAACTGGAACCACAAAACAAGTGCAACAAAACCAGAACGAAGGACATACCTTTGAAGTGCTGCCATATTCCAAAATTCACACCATGGTTCAGACCAGAGAGCCGAATAGAGCTCACGCAGCAAAATCCCAAATGAACCATAACTTTACGCTAGTCCAAGATTAGGGCTTGAGACCCCCGTTTTTGAAGGTGCATTAAATTCGCCATCATGTCCTCCATTACATGAGGTCGAAACCCAAAGTATATATTTCAGGTCATACCAAAACACGTTTTGTAAAACCTCCACCATGCACTCCGTAAACCTCAAAGGATGGTATCAAATACCTAGGATAAAGCCATAATTCATGGCATATGTAATATTCCATGAATGGCTTGCAAAATGATTTCCACATTATACATAAGGATCTTAATTAAGATAGGGTTACAATTTAGTATGGTAAGCCTTATACAATGGGCCAAATAAACCATACCAAATTCAGTACAAGTTTAATTAAATCAAGGTCTTAAGACCTTAAGTAATAGCGGTAACGAGTGCAAACATAGGCTTAATATAACCATCCTTGCACAAACAACAGTGCCAATGACCCTAATAATAATCACTAAGATAGGACTTTAGGTTTGTTCGTCATCCAAGCTGTAAGGTAGTGAGCATAGGAAATATATCTTTGTTTCACTATTATAGTCGGTTTTACGTCTTCAAGTTCACCTGCAAAAAACAAAGAAAGAAATTCATTAGTTCAATAAGAACTACATAATCCATGTGGTGACAAGTAAAATCAGTTACCTTTCTAGGTGTTTTTACAAGGGAAACAAGTCCCACCACTCCACCCCTTGACAATATAAGTTAAGTCAGAAATGTTCATAAACAATAATCAAACAATATAATCAATAAGTAAGAAAATAATGGTACACACATATATGTAAATACATGATAAGAAGCATTCAATAAATAGCATAACCATTTAGTTCAAATTTAAGTAACATAACGACAAACTTAGAATTACACTAATAACCACATCGGGGAAAACATCCATAAGGAAGTAATAATAGCTTACAATAACTCAGTTCAGTAAACAAAGTATGAACATTCTACATAAGTTAAGATAATGTCGATATCAGGTAGTAATTGACTAGCCTAGAAAAAAAAATCAAATTTTGGGGACGTTATAAGTGGTATCAGAGCCCAGTTTCAACATTAAGAGACCAAATGGGCATACCAGACATTCATTGCAAGAAAATAAAGTGTGTTTTTAATTTTTGTTAACTAACAGAAAATTTTCCTATTATTAAAAATTTGCAATTGTAGGATTTCAAAAAAAAAAAAGAGTTCAGATCATGAACACTAAAGAAGACAACAACTGCAAGGAAAGTTGAATACCCCCACCTAGAAAGCAGAATTGGTGGTGGAACTAAATTCTGATATAATGAAAACCCTACAAAGACTCCAAGCATACTTGGAGAGTTTCAGATATGATAATCTAAATGAAAGAAAGGAACAACGAGCAATTAATGAATCATTGCTGCAAAACATGCCGGGAAAAATCCCACAGGGAAAACCCACTCATTCCACAAATAGGTTCAACAAATGATTTTATCATAAATGGGTCAGCATCCTGAGAGAAGAAGGAAAAGAAGAACATACCCCTGAACCTCCAGAAGGATATTATCACAGTCCTTCTAGTGATGACTCTCTTTCTCCATGTAGAAAGAAACTGAGAAATAATGACAATCTCTAGGAAGAGTTCCGAAAAATAAAATCCCCAACATATGAAGGAGAGATGAACAGATGGAAGAAAGATGAAGAATGGCTTCTGGGCATGAGAAAATATTTCCGAGTTCATAACTACGCTAGAGAAATGAAGTCTTTTCTATCCATCTATAACTTAAATGGAAAAGCACCTAGATGGTGGAGAGACTTGAAGCATACCACGAAAGATGAGTTAAGAGAAATACGATGGAGTGAGTTTCGCAATATTTTTTAGGAGAAATACATGTTGAAAAGGTTATTGGACAGGAAGGTGAAATATTTTCACACGTTAAGTATGATATCCATGACTATGGATGCTTTTATTAATAGATTTTTGGATCTGTTACATTATGTGCCATACATCAAGGATGAGAAGGTAAAAATACAACATTTTTTAGGATGTCTTCCTCCCAACTTCTGGGAAAGGATTTCATTTGACATGCCTAAAAATTTTGACACCGCCTTGCACAAAGCTAGTCTTTCTATGAGCACGGACAGTTGAGGAAAGAGAACATTAATAGAAGTAGAGATAGGTCTGGGACTTTCTCAGAAAACCGCAAACCGGGTTTTAACCCACCACTGTATAGAAAGCAGAACAAAAGTTTTGTAGCCAACAAGAACTTCAACAAAACAGGTACAAATCCATATGTAGTAGCACCAAATGATAACAAACCCATAGCAAATGGGGGAGCCACTGTTTCCCTACTATAAATCAAATGCTGTAAATGCCAAGGGACTCATTATTCCTGAGACTACAAGAACAAGACCAATGGGGTGTTACACAACTTATAAGAAGAACCAATAGTAGAGGACATAGCTCGAACACCGCAGATTTATGCAACCTTGGATGGCCGACAGGAATACCATTAGGCTACCATGGTTGAGATAGAAGGTAAGATCCTAAACACTTCTATTTCAATATTGATTGACCCCGGTGCTTGTCGGGGCTATGTATTGTCTAAAATTGTTGATGTATGTAAACTAGGAAAATTTAAACATGATAAACCTTGGCTGGTGCAATTAGCCACATCTATGAAACGAAAAGTTTATGAAATTGTTAAAGATTGTGAGGTAAACCTGCATGGTTTTTCTACTAGATTAAACCTGAAAATCCTACCCTTAGGATCGTATGATATAGTTATTGGCATGGAATGGTTGGAACAACACCATGCCATGCTCGATTTCTTACACAAGTATATCATGTGTACAGATAGCTAAGGAAATCAAGTGAAGATTCAAGGCATACCTAAGAAAGTTTCTGTAAGGAAGATATCCACTTTACAAGCAAACAAGTGCATTAGGAAAGGCTGCAAACTATTTACATTGAACATCCAGGACATAGAAGCTGAAAGAGAACAACACATTGAGGACTTTCCAGTTCTTGTCGACTTCAATGACATATTTCCTGAGGAAATACCAGGATTACTACTGAAACGAGACATAGAATTTTCCACAGAACTGACACCAGGATCAATTCCGACTTCGAAAGCCCCTTACTGCATGACTGCACCAGAGTTGGTGGAACTAAAATAGCAGTTGAAGGAGTTGATTGAAAAAGGATATATCTAACCAAGTGTGTCCCCTTGGGGAGCACCGATACTTTTCATGAAGAATAAGGATGGTACGATGCAGATGTGCATCGATTACCATCAACTTAAAAAGATGACTATCAAGAATTGATACTCACTCCCTAGGATTGATGACTTGTTTGATCAAGTAGGAGGAGCCAATATATTTTTGAATACTGACCAACGATCCAGGTACCATCAGGTATGGATTCACGACGAGGATATTCAAAAAACCTCCTTTCATACAAGCTATGACCTCTATTATTTTTTACTAATGTCATTCGGGTTAACCAATGCACCCACAAAATTTATGTGTATGATGAATAGTATATTCAGTAAATACATAGATAAATTTGTTTTGGCCTTTATAGACGACATTCTAGTTTACTTTAAGAGAAAAGAGGAACACAAGGAACACTTTTTCATAGTGCTACGGGTATTACAAGAACACCAGCTCTACAACAAGTTTAGTAAATGTGATTTTTAAAAACCACAGATACAGTACTTGGGTCACATCATCTCCGAGATGGGGATAGATGTGGACCCAGAAAAGATTAAAGACATATAAGATTGGCCTACCCCTACTAGTGTAACTGACATTAGATCCTTTTTTGGATTAGCCGGTTATTGCCAAAATTTCATTGAGAACTTCTTGAGTATAGCTTGTCCCATGACCACTTTGCAAAAGAAGGAAAATAAGTTCTTGTGGATGAACAAGTGCGAGGAAATTTTTCAAAATATTAAACATATTTTGATGACCTCACTGACACTACAAATTGTGGATTCCGATGGGTATTTCGTTGTTTGCACAGATGCAAGCAAAGAAGGGCTCGGAGGAGTCCACTTATAGAAGAATTACAGGATCTGTTATGAATTGCGAAAGTTAAAAGAACATGAGCAGAACTACCCCACCCATGATCTTGAGTTAGCGGCCATCATCCACGCCTTGAAGATATGGAGGCACTACCTCATGGGAAGGAAATTCCTTCTGAAGATAGAAAATATGACTCTGAAATATTTATTTGAACAACCGGATCTGAATTCCAGGCAAGCCAGATGGTTGGATTTCCTTAGTGAGTACCATTTCGAGCTAAAGCATATAAAGGGAAAAGAGAACAAGATTGCTAATTCTTTGAGCCAACAAAATCATATGATATATGAGGTGAATTTAAGTCAAACCAGTTCGGATTTACATGAGAGGATTGGAACTGCCAATAGAGTTGACCCTTTCTATGTTGAAATCCTCAAGAAGGTCCAAGAGGACAGGTTGTCCCAACAACAAAAAGAGTACAAGGTAGATGAAACAGGACTGCTATGGTCCAAGGACAGATTGTACATTCTTGAAGGAGGGGACATTCGGTCCAGGGTCCTCATGGAATTTCATCGGACACCCTACTCGAGACATTTGGGATATTAAAAGATGATATTTGTCATTAAGAGACATTTTTTATTGCCTAAGTTAAAGGCCTACATAGCATTTTTTATCGCAAAATTTTAGGAATGCTAGCTGGTCAAAGCTGAGAACCAGCATCCTTCAGGATCGGTGCAGCCATTACCCATTCCAGAATCGACATGGGAGGTCATTAGTATGTATTTTATCATGGGTATATCGAAGATTAAGAAACAAAATGATTCTATTTTTTTGTAGTTGACAAATTGTAAAAATCAGCACACTTCATTCCAGTGAATTTGACCTACAAGGTAGTACACATTGCTGATATCTTCTTGAAGGAGATATTTAGATTGCATGGGATACCCAAGGAAATCATCTCGAATCGAGATACTAATTTTAGTGGGATATTTTAGAGATATTTATTCTCCATATTAGAGACGCAATTGAACTTCAGTATTGCTTATCACCCGTAGACAGACGGGAAGACAGAACTGGTAAACTAGATTGTAGAATACATGCTTAGGATGTATGTCATGAGCAACCCAACCAAGTGGGAAGATTACCTGCATCTTGCAAATTTTTCATAAAACAACGAATACCAGACTTCCTCCAAGATGAGTCCCTTTGAGGTACTCTATGGATAGGAGTGTAGAACACCGGTTACTTGGGATAGCTCAGTGGATTGGCTCATGTCAAGGACTGACTTGTTAAAATATTGGAACAATTTGTTACCAAGGTCAAGTTGAACCTTAAAGAATCAAAATACTTCCATAAAATATATGCAGACAAGAAAAGAAAAGTAAAATATTATCAAATAGGAAACAATGTTTACTTGAAAGTAAAATCAAAACAAAGCTCATTGAGCTTGGGAAGGTGTGGTAATTTAGCACCTAGATTTTGTGGACCCTTTGATATATTGGCCAAGAGAGGGCCAATGGCATATGAACTAGCATTACCCACTCACATAAAATTCCATAATGTGTTCCATGTATCTTTATTAAAGAAATATGTTTATGATACTAAACATGTGATTGATTGGTCTTTATTACAGGTGGGACTTGAAGGAGAGTTTTCCCCTAAACCTCTTCATATACTAGACAAGAGAGAGGTGCAGCTCAGGAAGTGCACCATAGTCCAGTTGAAAGTGCAATGGAATCACTTTGAAGCCGATGAGGATACTTGGGAGAATGAAGCCACCATGAGAAAGGCTTACCTAGCCTTGTTTCATGATTCCATATAGAGTCCCTAGAACACTAGGGACAGTGATGTTCTAGGTAAGGAGGGATGTTATATCCTGAATTTTGACCTAACACTTATGGGCATAAGCCCCATTGATTATGATGTTACTTTGATGTTTTATTTTGATATACTAGGTTGAATACCCCACTNTTATATATATATATATATATATATATATATATATATATATATATATGTGTGTGTGTGTGTTTTCATGTGTTGGGTGTGGGCCCTAAAGCACATGATTGAGGAGATGATTAACAAGAAACATAGAGTCTATAATATGGCCAACATTATCAATAGAGTATTCATTTACAGTGCTGAGTCCCATAGCGTCAGCTCGAAGGCGCCAAACCCACCAAAAAAAAAATGAAATCATAAACGCATCTCTCGATGCTTCATATAAATTACAGACATAGTATTTCTAGTCACAACCATTAAAACCCCAAACTAAGCATTCATCCAATGATGAGCCTCATGCTCTATCACAACACCCACACATAGAAGAAAATGAGTTCTAACTTGTTTAGAATAGCGCTTATGCAAAAAGGGTAATGCGTTGGCCACCTAGGAGACCCACGACCCACACTGTAAGGACCCTTTGACCTACAACAAACTAGAACAAAGATGAGGAGTATGCCAAACCTCCTAATTGAAACCACAAAACAAGTGCAAAAAAACCAGATCAAAGGACATACCTTTGAAGCGCTCCCAGATTCCAAACATTACGCCATGGTGCAGACCAGAGATCAAAACAAAGATCACACAACAAAATCACAAATGAACCATACCTTCATGCTAGTCTAATCTTAGGGATTGAGACCCCTATTTCCTAAGGCGCATTATATTCTCCACCCTATCGTACATTACATGAGATCAAAATCCAAAGTCTATAGTTCAGGTCATACCAAAACACGTTGTGACAACCCTCCACCATGCACTCATTAAACCTCAAACGATGGTATCAAAGACTTAGGATAAATCCATAATTCATGGCATATGTAATATGCCATGTGTTAGTGCCAAAAATTGTTCCCATACTATGAGAGAACAATCCAACACAATCTCAAAAAAACACAATAAAGTAAAATAGGGTTTTCTAGATTTTTTGTTGAACAGTTTGTAAACAAGAGGGCAAAAACTTCATGAAACCAAAGCAAACACTAAATCATGAGCATTTGAAAAACTGAGATGCATAACATATAAACCATAATCCAAAAATAAAAATCATAGTACTAACTTTCACCCACAGCTAGCAAGCATTTCAAGTATAAAAACATTAAACAGGAAATGAGTATACCAACTGAGTAATTAACACAAATTAGAAATGAAACCAGTCAAAAGTATAAAGGGAATATAGTTTCATATATTTCACAATTCAGTCATCAAAAACACATAATCTAGTCTTTACACTTAGCTCATAAGCCAGCTTGATAGCCTCCCCTTGCAACAAAAATTGAACCCTTGGTTCTTTTTCCAACTTACATTTATCATGTTCCTTAAAAAATAGTTGCATAACTGAACCCTAACTACTTTTTAAGTTATCTATCGAACTGTTCAATATAAACTTTATCATTATAGAAAAATGAAATTACTTTTCAAACTAACTAATAACTGCTCTTGTTAAAGTACTTTTACAAATATTTTGTTGCCTCAACTAGAAGAGCAATTCCCTATAATGCTTGAGCTTTCCTTCTAGCTTTCAGGCCCATCTGCTTCCAAGTCTGCAACTTTCTTTGTTATCTCCTCATTTTCCTAAGTCCGCTCCTAGATAGTTTTCCTTAGTTCTGTAAACTGATTCTCTGTCTGTCATTTTCTTTTAAGATCCTCTTTAGAAACTGCAATCAATTCCTGGTAGTGACTATTCACTTCTTTCAAGTCTTCTCTAAGTCTCCTATTTTCAGTAACTAATCCATCATTAGTTTCATGCATATATTCAATTTGATGCTTGTATTTCTTAATGCTTCTTTGCAGATTTTCCTTTTCAGAATCAATACATTTACTTTCTGATATTGGTTGCTTCCCTTCTAGTGCCCATGGGATTTTTAGCTTCTTGTATATTTCTTTATCCTCCTTCATAAGCTCTATGAAGGTCACAGGAATATCTGGATGTTCTTCAGCTTCAACATTGCACTGAACTTCTTCAATTACCTCTTTTTTCTCCATACAAGAACTCTTTATTTCATTTTGTTGTTGTTCTTGAATCATTTTATTTCAAACCTCCATGAAAATGTCTGAGATCTTAGCATTTGTGAAGACTGGATTTTATTTTGAAACTATTGGCTTTTTACCCTTCATAACTTCTTTAATGTCATCTTCACTATCTCCCAATTTCTCCTGAGATGATGAATCTTCTATTACTGTAACCTTTTTCTTAGTAAATTTGGGATTTAATAGTTTCTTCATGTTTAACCTAAGCTTGTTCTTCGGCCTTGTCTTGGGTCTCGAGACTGCTCCAACTTCTTTTGACATTTTCAGAACCTTTTCTTGATGAGTCATTGAATAAAATTCAACAACCTTCACTCTTTTCTTTTGTGACATTGTATCCTCTTCAAAATGGGTGTGTATTTATTGCTTAGAACAAACCCTAGCTTCATTGGTAGTAGGAGCCTTAGCCTCATCATATAAATATTTTTCATCCTCTTCAGAAAGTACTATAATAGGGCTCTACTTCTACTCCTTAAAATATTCCTCTTCACCTTGATTTGATTCTGCAGGAAAATCATCTTCCACTGGCTCAACTTCCTTTATCTCTAACTTTGAAACTCTTCCTTCCTCAACATTAACTCGCTGTCCAAGTTCAATGTTTTCATTTTCCTGATTTGAAGCTTCTTCTGGTTTATTAGCTTCTTCATCTTTGACTATGATCTTCTTTTTGAGTTTCTTGATCAAAATCCGACCCTTATCTAAATGTGTCTTCTGAGACTGCTCCTCCTTCTCAGTTTTGAAACCTTACCAAAATAAGAAACGTTCCCATGTCTTCTCTCTTTTCTGCAATACAATACTTATGATCAGATTTATGAGCCCATGGTGAAAAATTGATTGTTTTGTATGATCCCGATGTTCTTTCACCCTACTTGACATCTTCTGTAAACTTTTCAAAAAGAAGAAAGGAAGATTCATCTTGGATTCATGACTGAGATGTTGAAGGAATCTAAAATGATACTTAAACACAAAGGCAAATCTCCCCTCATAGGTGACATAGATTTGTAAGATTTTGATAGGCTCAATCCACTTAGGTTTAAACTTTTGAATAGGAACACCCTTTCCCCAATCTGCTACTACACATGGAAGTAGACATCTCTGAGCATCAAAAGTGAAGGGCACCTTTTTGAACCATAATTTTCCCTCATCTAGAATTCCTGTTGCTTTTGCTAGTAACTTTCTGGTTAGTTTGAAATTCAAAGTCTCAAAAGACACTACATCCTTGTCTAAACATTGAGCGAATTTGTAAGAAACCTCTGAGTGATAACCTTCAATCTTTTCAAAGAACACCAACCACCCTACTTCTGCAAACAATTGTGCACAATCTGGAGGAAAGTTTTGAACCCAACTTAAGTCTGAGGGTTCTGGCCTATTAGTCTTACCACTCTTTTTCATTTTGAACTATTGTCAAATAGCTTCTGTCAATAAAACACACTCTCACTATCTTAAAATATTGATAAACTGACAGACAATACTATATAGGGGAACCCTAAAAACCCTAAATTGAAGTCTTCTCATTTAAGCTGGTGAATACTTTAATTCCATGACTGAGAATCCATAATTTAGTATCAATTAGGCTTAAAAACTAATAATTTTCCATCAATTCGGTCATTAATCCTCTATTTTAGAAAAAACCCCAAATTATAAACCTTGGTAATCAGTTTACAGCCTACCTATTAAAACGACTAATCTAGCTGCTAGAATCTCATTCTCTTAACTGTCAAGTGTCTAATTGCATATCCCAATATTCTCTGACCACTTTGATAGCTCTAGATGACCGCTCCTGAAATCCCTAATTTTCGCTCTGTTTCAAAATTCCAATTACCAAGTGCTGATTTTTCGCCACGACCTTCACCTGATCTATGTGCACTTCAGGGAATAGGTGATTCAAAATGCCTTTGTCTCATTATGGTCTTCTATCATTATTGCATCATCTCTACAAGAAACCGCCACGATTCACCCTCATGATAATATTTACACCTGTCATAGTGATCATTCTAAAAGACACATGTATCAAATCCATCACTGAGTATGATTGACATTTTATGTGTGAGAATTCTGGAGAAAACTGAACTAGAAATGATAATTTTTTACTTGCATGACTTTCTTGTAGCACGTGTGTGTATTTGTTTTTGGCTAGCGCTACAAGAAAATTTGAGTTAATAATTTACAAAAATTAAATTCATGAAAAAGGCTTAAACTTGGTTTAGGAACCTTAATCAAACTTTTATGATATTCTTTAGACCTTTTAATCCATATAAGCCTTCTATTAGCCCTCTAAGTATGAAATCAAACTAAAATTTTCAAAAATAAAGCTAAGAAAACAAATAACATGAAAGCTTAAAGGGAAAAAAATTCAAAATATCCTAAGCAAAAAAATTTCTTGGAGTAAAGAGTAAAACCAAACTTCAAAACATAAACAAAAGTATTAAAAGATGGAAAACAAAAACATCACCTAACATCTGGCTCCTGCTGTGGGATGAAGTCCTCCCTGTGAGGTTTCAAGAACCTGTAGACTAGTGACTTCTGTGCTGCTACCTGCTAGTCTGCAAAATTTCCATTGGGTTATGGAGTCCTTATTCTTTTTTCCACACCAGTATATACAATGAAAGTCCAGTACCCATCTCAAAAACTATAAAAATGCTTGAGGAATCGTCCATTAACTGGATTAGACAACTCCTCACCCTCCAAAGTCTGTAGAACAAAAGTATTGTTTCCCAAAAACTTCGATACTATGAAAGGACCAAACCAAAGGTTATCAAACTTGCCATTCTTTCCTTTCTTCTCCTTCTTAGCATCCCATCTCAAAACCATGTCTCCAATGTTATCTTTGATCTTCCTATAAAATCTCTTTTTGACCTTTAACCTCTACAGCTGAGCATTTTCTTCCATTTTTTCTCTTTTTTGTTGTAACTCTATCAGTGCATAAATTCTTCTTTGCATATCATTTGGTTCTTCCTGACAATCTTGAAAAAAATTTCATCACTGGGATACCCAACTGAACAGGAAAAACTACATTAGTACCATATACTAATTGGAAAGGAGAAGTTCCAATTGCTTTTTTAACTGTTATTCTACCTTCCCATAATGCATATTTTAACATAGAATCCCATGATCGTTTATTCTGCTTCAATAACTTCCTTCTACTCTAAATAATATTCTTATTAGATGACTCAGCTAACCCATTCCCCTGAGGATAATGAGTTGAGTGTTTCAATATGATACATTATTTTCACAAAATGATACCATAGCCTTAGATTTAAAAGCTTTATCATTGTCAGTCAATAATTTATGTGGACATCCAAATCTACTAAGAATATTTTCTTCAATAAAATCTATGATCACCTTAGCTATGGCATTCCTTCTAGGAATATCTTCTACCCACTTAGTAAAGAAATCTGTAGTATTCAAAATCCATTTATGCTACCTTGAAGAAGATGGATTTATCTCTCCTATGAAATCCAAACCCCATTGCTAAAAAGGGGCATTAACTACAATTTATTTTAAAGGTAATGACAGCAACTTTTGTTTACCAGCAAATTTATGACAAGGGATACATGCTCTTACCCGCTAATATACATCTGAGAATAAGGAAGGCCAATACTATCCTGCCCTTAGAATTTTATATGTTGTTTCCTTCCAATACTTATGTCCTCCACAAGAACCTTCATGGGATTTAGACATTACTCCTTCAATTTCTGGTTTATCTAAACATCTAAGCAAAATACCTCCTGGATCTTTCCAAAACAGCTGATGTTCTATCAAACAATATTTAATAGTTTTCAATTTCAAAGACCTAGCAGCTTTCTTGTCTAAATGTTCTGGACATTGCAAGTACAAAAGAAATGCATAATATCTGCATACCATGTGGATTCTGCATAATGATCCATAATCTTTTCTTTCTCCTGCTCTGCTTGAATTTCTTCTTGTGCTGGTTGTTCTTCCATGAGATGTAGACCTAAAGCTTGGCAATTTGAATCAGCTAGCAATTTAGCTAAACCTTGTCCCTTTAATAGATTTGTAGGTCTGATATCCACATCATATTCCATGATTTTGGCAATCCACTTCCCTCGTTTTCCCTCACTGTCAGGATGAGTCAAAACATCATTTATGGCAGCATTAGGCACATAAGCAATAACCTTGGAATGCAAAACATAAATTCTGAAAATTTTCAAATATTTTACCAATGAGTAAGCCTGCTTCTCTAAAATGATGTATTTTAACTCTGAATCTCTAATAGTTTTGCTGAACAATGCAATGGGCTATTCAAGACCATCCTTATTCTTCTGTAATAAAACAACATCCAATGTATCTTCAGATGCAAAAGAAAAAGTTAGAAATTCCTTTGTAAAATCTGGACTTACTAATACTGGAGCTTCAGTAAGAGCCATCTTAATTTTTTTCAAATGAGTTTTTTGCTTCTGCAGTCCACTTGACCTCTTGATATTTCTTCAACATGGTTGTAATCTGTTTGACAGTCTCAACAAAATTTTTTATAAACCAACACATAAAATTGATTTTACCAATGAAAGATTGTCCATCCTTCTTGCTCCTTGGTAAACTTATTTTCAGTATTGCTTTCACCCTTTCTAGAGCAATCCGTATGCCATCGGATGAAACTAAATGACCCAATAATTTACCTTCTTGTACAACAAAATGTGATTTCTTTGGATTAAGAGATAAACCATATTTTATGCATTTCACAAAAGTTTGTTTTAAGTGTTTTAGATGCTCATCATCTGATTGTGAAAAGACTGTAATATCATCTAAGTAAATCACTACAAACTTATCTCTTTCCCCTACAAAGGCTATGTCCATAGCTCTTTGAAAATTTTCTCTAGCATTCATTAATCCAAAAGGAATTTTATCATACATGAAATTTCCCTAGGGAGTAGTAAAAGTTGTTTTCTCTTTATCATTGGGATGCATGGAAATTTGATTATATCATGAAAAACCATCAACCATAGAAATTCTTTGTGCACCAACTACCTTCTGCAATATTTGTTCTATTTTTGGCAAAGGGTAATTATCCTTCAATGAAGACCTATTTAGATTTCTAAAATCAACACACAGTTTTATTTCACCATTCTTTTTCCTGACGGGAACTAAATTGGCAACCCATGAAGAATACCTGAGGGAAACAATGATCTTAGCATCTAATAACTTTTTCACCTCCTTTTCAATAACAGGAAAAAAAACTATATTTATCATCCTTAATTTATGTCTGAAAGGTTTAACATTCAGTTTTAAAGGAACTTTATGCTGTATAATTTCAGTATCATATGTTTTCAAATCTTCATATGACCAAGCAAAAACATCAACATACTCTTTTAACAACTTAATGTACCTATTCATCTGTTCTGCTGTGAGTGCTTTTGAAATCTTCACCATTCTAGGATGTTTTGAGGTGCCAATATTACAGTCCACTACATTTTCTTCTGAAGACTATGTTATCTCCCAAAATAATTTATTTCGATAGTATGAAGAATTTAATTCATGCAATGAGGGATATGAATATCACTAACAGTTTGAAAGCCTCTCTTTTTTATAAAAATTTCACAAAGTTGTAGCTTCGGTGGCTTGGGAAAGGATCAGAACATCTCATTAGCCACCGACGGACATACAAACTGTGGCTTCTGCGATCAGATGAAAACTTCGGTGTTTGAAAGAACTAAGGACTATGGATCGACGAAGTAAAGATGAAAGTTTTCACACTGTCGGTAGTACAAAGCACTAAAATGCCGCAGAAGTCACATATTGGAAATTAGAACCACTACTTAATAAGGCGTTGGAGCTTGAAAACACTAACCATCGGCAAGATAGTCCACTAAGGAGCCGCAACGGCGGGAGACAGACTAACTACAAGTTTCGATCAATTAATAGAAAATCATCGACGATCGGAATAACTAAGGACTATAGATCGGAAAGATAGTCCATTAAGGAGCTGCAATGGCGGGAGACAGACTAACTACAATTTTCGATCAATCAATAGAAAATCATCAACGTATGGAAGAACTAAGTACTACAGATTGACAAGATAGTCCACTAAGGAGTTGCAATGGCGGGAGACTGACTGACTATGGGTTCCGATCAATCAATATAAAATCATCAGCGACTGGAAGAACTAAGGACTACAGATCGGAAAGATAGTCCACTAAGGAGCTGCAACGGCGGGAGACAGACGACTGTGGGTTACACGACAATAGAAACTCATCGACGATCGAAAGAACTAAGGGCTACGGATCGGTGATTTTATGTTATTTTTTCAACATTAAGCTAGCATTATTTAGGATCTTTAACTGAGAGAATAACAAGTACAGTAATCAAACATAAGAGACAATGAACCCAGTGTTTTTCCTTAGGGAAACCATAAATGGATAAAACCCCGCAACTTCCTCAGAGATAGAATCAGCACCAAAATAGTAAAATCCCAAAACAGTAAGTGATCTCCTGACAGCAGTAACCTTCTTCTTGTCTAGCCCCAGTGTCTTCTCCTTCCTCAACTATGTGCTACACTTGAGTGTGTATGAGTTGTGTGTTAAATAGAGAGTCCATCTCTCTATTTATACTAATCCCAACATGACTAAAACCCTACCAGGGCTGACCTCTATGAGGAGAGTCTAATGAACCTAGTGCCTCAGAACTGCGGGGACTTTAACCCTTAGACAATCAGAGGGTTACCCACAATGACTTGACATGAATTGTTTACATTATTGATCCTCCTAATCGAAACATCGGGGCATGACAACATGACTCAATTACATTATAGATACATCCTATAATAAAAATTGGGTTACAATACATAAGATACGTAGATGAATACATTTCGAAGTTACAAATACATCAACACTCCCTCTTAACTAGGAAGGTATTCTTTCGACACCATTTTCAGCACTGGTCTTCTTCTCTGTATCAACTAGATCATCTCGTAATCTGCATCTTCAAGTCTTCTTAGTTTTCAAGTCATCTTCATCTTTAGGTCATCTTCATCTTTAGATCTAGATCATCACTGGATCTGGATCATCATGGGACATCATCACTGGATCTGGATCATCACTGGACATCATCACTGGATATGGATCATCACTGGATCTGGATCATCACTGCTGGATCATCATCACTGGATCTGGATCATCACGGGTGCTATCTCATGATTCTTCTCATCACAGGAAGTTCTACAAAGCCATCCCTTTTTCATGCTGGTTGTAGGCCTAGCCTCCATGTAGGTCTCCTTCAACACTTAGTTCTGACCTACTCATCAGAAAGGCATAGCACTCACATCCATCCAAGATAGAACACATCCTGCACACAATGATGGAAGATTTTTGTACTTCCATCTAGGATGGAACACATCCTACACACAATGATGGAATATTTTCGTACTTCCATCCAGGATGGAACACATCCTGCACACAATTATGGAAGATTTCGTACTTCCATCGAGGATGGAACACATCTTGCACACAATGATGGAATATTTCCACACTTCCATCCAGGCTGGAGCACATCCTGCACACAATGATGGAAGAGCTCTGCACTTACATTCATCCAGGATGGAACCACATCCTACCACAATGATGAAAGGGCTCTGCACTTACATCCATCTAGGCTGGAACACATCCTGCACACAATGATGGAAGGGATTGCACTCATATCTAATCTTGTAGGAACCAATCCTACAGTCACATCAGAATGACTCCTATTCCTCGACTGAGATACCTGGTAACTAAGCAGGTGCCTCCATTCTCCTAGAGAATGGTAGTTGCCCTTACATCCGACTTGCTCGTCGGAATGGACAACACTCACATCTAACATGGAAGGAACCTAATCCTTTAGCCATGATAGAATGGTTCATCCCTTACATTTGATCAAGTGGGAACACATCCCTCTATCACATCAAAATGGATTCTTAGTCCTAGACTAAGTTTTCTTGGTAACTGACCAGGTGCCTCCATTCCCAGAATGGCATTTGCCCTTACATCTATCCTGCTCGAAAAAATGACTAGCACTCATATCTGACATGGAAAGAACCAATCCTCTCACCATGACAGAATGTCTCAGCCCTTACATCTAACCATGGAAGGAACCAATCCTCTCACCATGTTAGAATGACTATGGGTCTCATTACTTTCCCTTGGAGGAAACCTCGATCTGGAAAACACCAAGCTTCTCCCTGAAGTACTCAAACTTCATCCTAGCCAATGGCTTCATCAGTACATTAGCTATATGTTCCTCCGTCGCAGCATACTGGAGCTTCACTTCTCCTCTCTGCACCATATCCCTGATATAGTGGTACTTGATCTCGATATGCTTTGACTTGTCATGGAACACTGGATTCTCTGACAACTTCACACAACTCTAGTTGTCACAATGTATACAAGTAGCATCCAACTGGAGATCAAATAAATCAGAAAGTAGCTTCCTTAGCCATACTGCCTCACAACTAGCTGAACAAGCTGTGACATACTCTGGTTCAGCTGTACTCAAAGCCACATAGGATTGCTTCCTACTAAACCAAGATATCACACCTGATCCCATACTAAAACAACACCCTGAAGTGCTCTTCCTATCGATGGCACTTCCTGCCCAATCTGAATCAACATAACCCTCCCAGGTTAATCTTCTGATTCACATTGTACTTGAGGCCATACTCAACTGTACCCTTCAGGTACATCAGAATATGCTTTGTAGCAATCAAGTGAACATGTCTCAGATCTGTCAGGAACTGGCTCAAGGTGTTCATAGCAAAGCAAATGTCTGGTCTCGTGTTCCTCAGGTACATCAAGGACCCAATCATTTGACGATACATCATAGCATCGACCGACTCTGATGAATCATTGTTCAAGAGCTTCAAGTTCGATTCCATAGGTGTGGCCACAGCCTTGCAGTCCATCATCCCAAACCTCTTCAGGATCTCTATTGTACACTTCCCTTGTCCAAGCAAGATTCCATCTATACTCTGCCTCACCTCCATACCTAGAAAGTAATGCATCATCCCCAAATCCTTTATTTCGAACTCAACAGCAATCTTTCTCTTCGTATCAGCAATCAAACCATCCGTACCTGTCACAAACAGATCATCTACATATAGTAGAAGCATCACTAGGTTGCCATCTTCAACCTTGTAGTAAAGGTTGGAATCTGCTTTACTCTTGGTAAAGCCCAAACTGGATAGAAAGTTGTCAATTCCCTCGTACCAGGTCCTGGGTGCTTGTTTCAAACCGTACAGGGCTTTCTTCAATCTGCACACATGAGACTCCTTGTCACGAGTCTCAAAACTAAGTGGCTGCTCTACATACACTTCCTCTTCCACTACACCATTCAAGAAAGCAGTCTTGACATCCATCTGGTGTACTTTCCATTTCATCACTACAGCCAAAGCAAGTACCGATCTGATGGAAGTGTATCTGGCTACAGGAGCAAAGGTTTCTTCATCATCTATTCCTTCCTTCTAAGAGAAACCCCAAGCCACAAATCTTTCCTTATATTTTTTGATGCTACCATCTACAGCATGTTTGATCTTGTAGATCCATTTAGAAGTTACAACTGACTTCCCTTCTGGTCTTGGAAAAACATCCCAAACATCATTCTTCATGACTGATTGATATTCTTCGATCATAGCATCCTTCCACTCTTTCCATTCTGCCACTTCTTCATAACTGGAAGGTTCTTTATCAATGAAATCACATAGTAAAGCTACATACCTGGATCAAGATCTGGTCCTCTTTCTTTCTCTATTATTCTCTTCTAGAGCCCCATATCTCTCTGTAACTTGGATAATTTCTCGTACCCAAGCATGTTTCCAGTTATGAGGATTCTTCTCCAGAGGTGGATCTACAGGTCTTTGTGGTTCTTTGAAATCTCGATCTTCTTCTTGAGTTTCTTCAGCGATGGTTGTATCATGATTTCTGGGTGCTTCTGCTTCTTCAGGTTCTTCAACAAGTTTCTTTCTAGATTTGTTGTAAGCTGTGTCTTCATCCAATGTCACATCCCTGCTGATGTCAATCTTATTGTATCCTGGGAAATATATTCTTTAATCCTTTGAGCTTTCAGAGTATCCCACAAATATACCCTTCTTTCTTGAAGGATCTAATTTTGTTCTCTTCTCTTTTGGAATGTGTATGTACATAGGATAGTCGAATATTCTAAGATGCATGACTTCTGGTTTCTTTCTAGAGAAGACTTCTTCAAGAGTCTTGTTTTCGAGTACTCTATGTGGAGTACAGTTCTGTGCATACACCGTTGTTCCGGTAGCTTCAACCCAAAGATGCATAGGAAGATCTTGATCATGAAGAATAGCTCTTGTTGCTTCCATGATAGTTTTGTTCTTTCGTTCCAAAATCCCATTCTGTTGTGGATTATAAGGAGTGGACAACTCCGTCTTAATCTCTGATTCTATGCATAGCTCTTTGAATTCATTCGAAGTGAATTCTCCGCCATTGTCTGATTGAAAAGTCTTGATCTTATTTTCAGTGTGGTTCTTGATTAAGGCTTTGACTTCCTTGAATTTGTTGAATACTTCATCTTTGTTCTTCATGAAGTAAATCCATGTCTTCCTAGAAAAATCATCAATAAAAGAAACATAATATGCATACTTGCTTAGTGAGTTTGATGACATAGGACCGCATACATCAGAGTGGATGATTTCTAGGATTCCTTTGGCTTTGCTTTCACTGCTAGGAAATGTCTTCTTTGTATTCTTTCCTTTCGCACATCCTTTGCATACCCCATCATGTTTTTCTTGGAATTTTGGAATACCTTCAACATCTTTGCTTGCAATTGGCAGTGCTATGTAATGCACATGTGCAAGCCTTCTATGCCAAATTTCACTTGGATCTACTATGTCATGGACCAATGCTTGTTCTGGATGGCCCTTTAATTTGTACAATCCTCCTTGTTCTCTAATCACCACTGCATCATCGATAGTCTTTCCTCTTGGCCACATGATGACTTGACCATCTATGAATGCAACCCTGATTCCTTTTGCATCTAGTACAAATATGGAGAGGAGGTTCTTCTTGAGTCCGAATACAAACAATACTTCCTTCATTGATAGAGACTTTCTAGAGTCTAGTTTATAGGAAGATTCCTTACTACCTTTTATTAGATATTGGTAGTCATCTCCTAGCTTCACCTTCTAAGGTGATTCATGTTCTGATAGTCTCACAAAGGATTCCTTGAATCCAGTCATATGTTTGGAGGCCCCACTATCTATAAGCCAATCATCACTTCCATAAGTAATGTTACCTATGAGAGCGGAGATCAAAACATATTCATCCTCGCTTGAAGAATATTCACTTTCATATCTGGTTCTTTTCTTGGATGGTTCATCATCCTCTGTAGCATGAGCATGATGTCTTCTTTTGTTCCCCTTCTTCTTATGAGAGTGGACCTTGTTCTTAGGACAGTATTTTGCAAAGTGTCCTATTTCATCACATGTATAACATCTTAATCTATATAGGTCCTTTCTATTGTTGTATCTATGATGAGGATTCCTACCTTTGGGGTGATGAGCTCTTCTTCTTCCTTTCTTGGAGTGAACTATGAGAGCTTGATCTTCACTTCCCATCTTCTCTTCTCGAGCTGCTATCCATGCTTCTTCTTGAGAACATTCTTCCCATAGTCTGCTGAATTTGACTAACTTCTTTCTGGCACAGATTCCTTGGATGAATGAATCCCATGAATTAGGAAGGCCATTCAGAGTTGTCATCACAATCTCTGCATTCTCCACTTCTTCATCTACAACTTATAATTGGTCCTTGATCTGAGAAACCCTTGTGAAGTAATACTATATGGTCTCTACATTCTGAATCTTCACATTCTTCAATTGATTCCTCAGAGTCATCTTCCAGTTTATGTTCTTCCCTTCAAACAATTTGGTTAGGGCATCAAACATAGATTTAGGTGTCTTAAGAGAGGACACCTATGGGATAAGGTGATCCTTGATAGAATCAGCAATGATCCTCTTTTCCATAACCATCTTCTTCTTGTGTAAGGCCTTTTCCTCATCTCCCTCTAGAACTGGAACCTCCTCATGGATGTAGGAGTCCAACTCATTTTCTTCGAGGACCAGGGAGATCCTATACTTCCAAGCTCAGAATTTATCAGCTCCCTCAAGATTTTCATCAATCTTGGTATGATGAGACATCTTAAACTGAGAACCTCAAATGGAAATACAAGATATTTAGATCTTACCAGGTCAAGATGTCAGATTTGGATTTGAAGCTGAAATCTCGCAGTACTAGATCAGGAGCAAATTAGGGTTTTGATTTTTCAAAAATCTGTCCACCCAAATGACTTGAAATTTATCCCTAACTTTGATTTTGGGGAGGAGATCAATCTAGGCTTGGGCTCACTGAAAAATTCCTCTTCTGTGAAAATCCCTAATTCCCGGCAGTAGTGTCGGGTCTAAAACTCAAAAACCTTAGAATTGGATTCTGCTTCGACAAAAAGATGCGCCCTAAGGAGGAGAGTTATTCCACCTTACTTTTGCTAAAAATATATGGAGGAAGATCCACAAACTAGAAATCCCTAGTTCCTATAGCTGCACAGTGTCTTCTTCTAAGGTTAGCTTTGATACTATGTTAATTTTTCAACATTAAGATAGCATTATTTAGGATCTTTAACTAAGAGAATAACAAGTACAGTAATCAAACATAAGAGACAATGAACACATTGTTTTTCCTTAGGGAAACCATAAATGCAGAAAACCCCAAAACTTCCTCAGAGATAGAATCAGCACCAAAACAATAAAAGCCCAAAACAGTAAGTGATCTCCCGATAGTAGTAACCTTATTCTTGTCTAGCCCCAGTGTCTTCTCCTTCCTCAACTATGCACTACACTTGAGTGTGTATAAGTTGTGTGTTAAATAGAGAGTCTAACTCTCTATTTATACTAATCCCGACATGACTAAAACCCTATTAGGGCCGAACTCTACTAGGAGAGTCTAATAACCCTAGTGCCCCAGAGTTGCGGGGATTTTAACCCTTAGACAATCGGAGGGTTACCCACAATGAATTGACATGACTTGTTTACATTATTGATCCTCCCAATCGAAACATCGGGGCATGACAACATGACTCAATTACATTATAGAGACATCCCAAAATAAACATTGAGTTGCAATACATAAGATACATGGATGAATACATTCCGAAGTTACAAATACATCAACAATTTAGAACAAAGCAACTCCGCAGTGTCGGTAAGGCAATGGACAAGGATTCTGATCAATCAATAGAAAATCATCGGCGATTGGAAGAACTAAGGACTACATATTGGAGAGGTAAACCTAAGCAGCTCTGCAGTGTCGGTAAGGCAACGGACAAGGCGTCTGATCAATGACAAAAATCATTCCAACAACGATAAAACTAGTTCGTTTCACCTCCGAAACAGCGGCAACGTTTCGGTCTAGGGCATCGATGTGCTAGAAGACAGAGCTTCCGATCAGTGACCACGGCGACAAGGTAGAAAATTATGGTGGAGTAAACAAGAAAGGTCACTTCAGTTAAACACCGAGACACTGGCCATTGGCAAAAATTTCACACTAAACCAGCAGTGGCGATTATCAGTGATTGCTGCTATTATTTAGTATTCAATCAGTGAACTAGATCTTCATAATAGATAGACAAATAGTTAGCAAGGGTTTGAAGCCCTAATTTGAGAAAACTATCACTTTCAAGTACTTTTTGTGTAAACAGATCAGATTTTCAGGATCTGTCATTTCTGTAGAAGGCTATAAAGCCCATGATTTATTTTATAATAAGGGTTCAACTTTGGGGATTTATGATCCAATAATGATTTCAAGATTCTCATTTTGCTTACTCATGATTTAAGCTCTTTTGTTGTGATCTATTCAGCCATCATCTCTTTCTTTACTGTATTTATGCCATATTGTGTATTTAAGTCATTTTCAGATTGATTAAAAAGCTGATAGTTGTCATCCTATTGGTTTATTAATGCTATCTGATTTATAAATACCATCCTCATCAATATTTAGCCATTTATATGCATGTGTTTTGTATTTAAGTCTTCCAGCCTGGTGAGTTCTCCATCCTTGCACTTTATTGTCGAACTTCTGAGCAATTGCAATTAAAAGCCTTGTAAACGAGTGAGTTTTATGCATGTCTTGACAGTAGAAAGGTTATATAGGTCAACTGACTTGATCCATATCAGAAACCCTAAAAACATTTTAAGTTACCAGGAATCCTCGAGCTAGAACTTAGAGGAGTTTCCTGGAGTGATAACAAACTGGCGCCGTTGCGGAGGAGAGGAGATTGAAGCTCATCTTCATTGGGAGATGACATAGATCCATGCTTTCATGATAGGCAAATCTTGGACATTATTATGGTTGTAATCATCTATCTGGCGACTCCATTGATATAAGGTGGCTTCAAGAAGACCAAGTACTAGAGCAAACCCAAAGGGGCCACTAGCAACACCTGTTTCATATCTAGAAGAAATTTTGAGGAAAGTTCAGGCTTTACTAAGACAGACCAGAAGTACTGCACAAAAAGCTACATCATGTATTTCAAGAAATCTTTCTACTATTATTTCTTCTGATGAAACTCTTAATTCCTAGGAATTTTTAGATAAATCATAAAAATCTAGGGGTTGGGCATCTTCAAGCACTGCTGCTTGTGAAGATCCAATTCCTGGTGACTCCACTGGGATAAGTATACCACCTCCTTCTCAGCAAGTAGCTTCATCAGTTTTTCCTTCCACAACCCTGTCCATACCCATTTCCAATATGGATGCCCCTCAATTGACTAATATGGAAAGGATCCTGGTAGCTAGGTATGTGCCCTTAATTCTGCCAAATCCTCTCGTAGCCATGCCTACTGGGGATTATTTCAAGTATATGCCTAAGTTTACAGGGGAAGGGGATTTCACTATTGAAGAACATCTAGAGGCTTTTTACAGCTATGCTAAAAATATTAACATAGAACAAGAAGATGTATGGACTAGGGTGTTTGTGCAAAGCCTAGATGGCCAGGCTAGTAAGTGGTTTAAGGAACTGCTTGCCAGGTCAGTGGCAGGCATAGAGGCCCTAGATGACATTTTCCTAAAGCATTGGGGAGAAAGGAGGGACCACCTCTACTATATCACAGAATTCAGTAACCTAAAAAGAGAAAATGGGGAGTCAAACATTCTGGCATCTATAGACAGGAAAAAAAAGGGAAGATAGACAAAGGGAAGATAGACAGGAGAAAAAAGCCAACAGACTATAGTGGGGCTTTGGCACCAGAGAACAAGATTGAAAAAATTACCAAACTATTAGATAACCTGACTGCTGAAATGTCTAAATTCAAGGACCAAGGACATCTACCGATGAGGGGTAAAGGGCCAAGCGACTTTGCTCCTCGAAACCCAAATTTTGTTCCTTATAGAAGAGGAAACCCCCCAGTTTAGATTCTAATAAGGGAGAGAAATCAAGGGGAATATCAGAGGATAAGAGATCCATTTCAAAATGTTGTATTAGAAGAAGAGATAGAATTCATTGAAGAAGAAGGAGAAGATGAAGACAATATCCACTGCATGGAGGATGAGGTGGACTATTCTTTTCTAACACAGGCAGAATATGAGGAAGCCCTGATTGATGAATAGATCACTAAAGAGGCTGTCTATTAGGATGATGGTCAAGGAGGTTACAAACTGAGGTCTAGGCTGGTTTCTCCCCACAAGAAGAATGATGTACCTATTAAGCAACCTACTACCCCAGCTAGAAAGGTTGTTGTTTTACCAAAGAAAGTGGTTGTCCCATCCAAAGCATTGCATAAACCAACACCTTCAGCCACACCTGATCAAGTCCAAATCAAACCTATAGCTCCTGAGGTAAGGTTTCCAGATAGGCTACATTAATCCGTCAACCTCGAGTCTGAAATTCAAAAATTGAAAATCCATTTCCCTTTAATTGAGCTAATGAAGAATGATGCATTCAAAACCTCCATTCTGAATTCCCTTCAACCCAAGGTGCACATTGGCACTGACTTTGTGAACTTGCAAGATGACAATCCTGTTGTAACCCTGGGCCCCATGATCGAAGACCTAAAGGACTCCTGCCCACCATTCTATATATCCTTGAACATCCATGATAAAATCCTCCATAACTGTCTGCTGGATTCAGGAGCCTCTCATAACCTAATGCCAAAGGCTATGATGGATGAGATTGGCCTTAGCATCACCAAGCCCTACAATGATTTATTCTCCTTTGAATCCTAGAAGGTCAAGTGCTTGGGCCTCATCAAAGACCTGGCTATAAACTTAACTCAACTACCTTACAAAATCATAATGATGGACATTATAGTGGCTGATATTCCTCCAAAATTCGGCCTCTTGTTGTCTCGGTCATGGAGGAAAAGACTAGGCAGCACCATTTATATGGATCTCACATATGCTGCCATTCCCATGTTTGGAGGGGAGACTAAGAGGCTATACAGGGAAAATCAGCTAGCATACACTATCAGCAAGGAGAGCCACTCAGTGAATCAGCCCATCTACACAGTAGACACCAATTTCAGGTCTTGCATTTTGCAAATAGATGATAATTAGCAGACATTAGTTCAGCTCATTGAGCCCACCCATCAGCAGCCCGAAGAAGTCATGATAGCGATTTGGACCATGTATTTTGATGGGGCTAGCACTCAAATCTCAGCAGGCGCGGGTGTAGTATTGATCTCCCCATCTAAGGAAAACATTCACTTATCTTATAAGCTTGATTTCAAAACCAGTAACAACGTACCAGAATATGAAGCCTTGCTATTAGGAGTTAAAGCTGCTAAGGAGATGGGGATCATGTGTGTGAATATTTTTGGAGATGCAGACCTCATCATATAGTAGGTCAACAATGCTTTTCAGACAAAAAAAATCAGATTGAAGGCTTACAAGGATGAGGTATGGAAACTCAGAGACTCCTTTATGTTTTTTGAACTGTCATATATTCCTAGGGCTTTGAATCACCTGGTTGATTCCTTGTCCGTCTTTGCAAGTCTGTTTGTTTGTCCTTTACCCCCTAAGCTCAGCTATAATGTTTAGGTCAAGTATAGACCCTCTCTTCTAGACAATGTAAAATTTTGGAGGGTGTTTGAAAATGATGAGGATCTTAGATAATTCCTTCAGTTAGTAGATGAATTCTCTGACATACACATAGACTAGGAAAACCTTAACATGGAGGAATCGAAATAGCTCAAGTTAAAAGATAAAGTGACTGAGCAGAATATTATCTAATTGCCCAGCAACTACATACCCCGAGGTCTAGTACCATTGGAAGAACTGTTTGATCACAATGACATCCCTTCAAAGCCTACCAAAAGGGAGCTAGATCATGCTCTCCAAGAGCAAAACATACTCAGCCAAAGCCATCCAAAACTAATAAATCTATCCACTGGGCTAGCTGCTAGATAGAAGTTTGAATTTTGCAGCTTGATAAAAGAGTTTACTGATGTCTTTTCATGGGAGTATAGTGACCTAAAAACATATGACACCAACATCATCCAGCATAGGATTCCTTTGGAGAAGGACACCATTCCTTTCAAATAGAAGCTGAGACCCATCAGCCCTCTTCTATTACCAGTGATTAAGAAAGAGATACACAAACTCCTCAAAGCCAAGATTATAATCCCCCTCAGTTATTCCAAGTGGATTGCAAATTTAGTAGTGGTAAGAAAGAAAAATGGAGAAATCAGGTTGTGTGTGGATTTTAGAAACTTGAACAAGTGTTCCAAAAAAGACAACTATCCACTACCAAAGATGGAACATATGCTTTAGAAAGTCTCAGGGGCTAGGGTCATGTCCTTACTTGATGGCTTCTCTGGATACAACCAAGTTGTTGTGCACTGAGATGACCAAGAGAAGACTGCCTTTACCACCCCCTGGGGCACCTTCATGTATGCTAAAATGCATGATTTGGGATAATGAATGCTGGGGATACTTTTCAAAGAGATATGGACCTAGCTTTTGTAGGGCTAAAAGATAAATTTGTGCTGATATATTTGGATGACTTAGCAGTTTAATATCATAGCCATCATGACCACTTGCAGCATTTAAGGAAGGTATTTCTAAAGTGCAGAAGGTATGGAATATCACTGAACCCCAAGAAGTCCCAATTTGCACTCAATGAAGGAAAGCTCCTAGGCCACATAGTCTCAGCTGAAAGTGTAAAGATCGATCCGATGAGGGTGGAAGAAATCCAAAAACTGTCAATACCAAGGTCAAAAAGAGACAGTCGGTCCTTTTTAGGCAAGATAAACTTTGTCAAAAGGTTTGTTCCAAATTTCTTCAAGCTGGTAAAGCATATAACAGCCATGCTAAAAAAGGATACAGAAATAAAGTGGACTAACCAAGAAAGAAACTCTTTTGAATTCATTAAGAAATCCATCATGGAGGCCCCAACCCTGATTAGTCCTGACTACACCAAGGGTTTTTACATTTTCTCTTTTGCATCTTATGACACAGTGGAAGCTGTACTATTACCAAAGAATGATGAAGGTCTTCATCATCCAATTTCTTTTTTTAGCGGAACCCGGAGAGATGCTGAAATGAATTATGACCCAATTGAGAAGCAGGATTAGGCTCTCATAAAATATTTGAAGACTTTCAGAATCTACATTCTCCATGCAAAGGCCATTGCATATGTCCCTTTAGCTGCTTTGAAGGATGTTTTGACTCAGCCTGACATTGATGGGAATAGATCTAAGTGGATTGCCAAAATCATTGATTTTGATGTAGAGGTGAAACCCACCAAGCTAGTAAGCGGATTAGGTCTGGCCAAACTCATGGCCAAAGAAAACTGTGAACTGTTGGGAATAAATTTCATAGGTGTCAGATTAGCAAAGGTGCAGACTATGGTAGCAGTGGAAATATAATTAAATAAAGATCAGAATAACAGTCCATCAGTAGCTGAGAACATATCTTCATGTGAGTGGTATTCAGGTATCATTCAATTTTTGCTAAAATTAGAAGTTTCTCCTGATATCATCCCTAACCAAGCATGAGTTCTCAAGTTGAAATCTGTTAAGTTTTGCATAATTGACAAATTGCTGTACTGGAGGGATCAGTTTGGAATTTTGTTAAGGTGTCTAGATAAAGAGGAAGCAGAGCAGGTCATGCATCACTTTCATTCAAGTACATGTGGAGGCCACCACTACTGGAAAACCACAACCCACGATATCTTAAGAGCAGGATACTATTGGCCATTCCTCGTTGCTGATGTATGCACTTTTGTAAGGGCCTGTGACCAATGTCAAAGATTTATAGGGAAGCAGCAACTCAAATCCTTGCCCCTTAGGCTTGTTATAGTGAATGGGCCTTTTTAGCAATGGGGTCTAGATTTCATAGGAGAGATAAATCTATCTTCCATTGGACAACATAAATGGATCTTAGTATCCACTGACTACTTTAGCAAATGGATAGAAGAAGTACCCACCAAAAATGCCACTCATCAAGTCATCATGAGATTTTTATATGAGAACATATTCAGTAGGTTTGGTTGCCCAATAAGGTTAGGAACTGATAATACACCCACTTTTAAGGATGGGGCATTAGTTAAAATGTGTGAATCAATGGGTATCCAACTGATGCACTCCACATCCTATTACCCACAAGGCAATGACCTGGCTGAGTCATCCAACAAAAGATTAGTTAGAATCATTAGGAAACTGCTAGAGGCAAATCAGAAAAGCTGGGATTCAAAGCTTAAGTTTTCTTTATGGGCTGATAGGGTAATAGACAAAAGATCCATAGGTACTTCTCCATTCAAAATAGTTTATGGCACTGAGGCCATATTTCCTATATACCTCATCCTTCCAGTGGAAAATTTCTTTCAGGAAGAGGAGGATGAGCCAAATGATATGGTAAGAAGGATGATGGATTTGGTAGAATTACATAAAACAAAGGAGCAAGTTGTAGGAAAATCAGAAGCTCATCAACAGAGGATAAAGGGCATGTTTGACAAAAGAGCAAAGGCAGATAACTTCCAAGTCAGATATTGGGTCCTCAAGTGGGATGCTGTCAGATAGGTCAAGGGGAAACATGGAAAATTTGACTCTTTGTGGATTGGCCCTTTTGTGATAGCCCATGTTCATAAGAATAACACCTTCAAATTGCAGAGTCTAGAAGGTGAAGAGGTATTTGATGGCCTAGTAAATGGGCGGTTCTTGAAGCTCTATTTTATTTAAGGCCCTGAGGCCTTATGAATGTAAATTAGTAGATAGTAGGTTGTTTTTCTTTTAGAATAAACTCCATGCCCAATGGAACAATAAAGGATAGTGTTAAGTTACTTAGTTGCTTTTAGGGAAAGGCATTTTGGTCTGGGGTTCTTGGGACCTCCCTTGGAGGTTCCCATCCCAAAGTAGGAGCCAGATGTTATCTCCTAAAATAATTTATTTCGATAGTTTGAAGAATTTAATTCATGCAATGAGGGATCTGAATATCACTAACAGTTTGAAAGCCTCTATTTTTTATGAAAATTTCACAAAGTTGTAGCTTCGGTGGCTTGGGCAAGGATCAGAACATCTCATTAGCCACCAACAGACATACATATTGTGACTTCTGTGATCAGATGAAAACTTCAACGATCCGAAGAAATAAGGACTACGGATCGATGAAGTAAAGTTGAAAGTTTCTGTAGTGTCAGCAGTATAAAGCACCAAAATGTTGTCGAAGTCACGTATTGAAAATCAGAACCACTACTTAATAAGGAATCAGAGCTTGAAAACACTAACCATAGGCAAGATAGTCCACTAAGGAGCCGCAATGGTGGGAGACAGACTGACTACAGGTTTTGATCAATCAATAGAAAATCATCGGCGATCAGAAGAACTAAGTACTGCAGATCGACAAGATAGTCCACTAAGGAGCCAAAATGGCGGGAGACAGACTGACTACGGGTTATGATCAATCAATAGAAAATCATCAACGATCAGAAGAACTAAGGACTATAGATCGGATGGATAGTCCACTAAGGAGCCGCAATGGCGGGAGACTGACCAACTGCAGGTTCCGCGATAATAGAAACTCATCGGTGATCAGAAGAACTAAGGGCTACGGATCAGCAAGTTTAGAACCAAGCAGCTCTGTAGTGTTGGTAAGGAAACAGATAAGGCCTTCGATCAATCAATAGGAAATCATCGACGATCGGAAGAACTAAGGACTACAGATCAGTGAGGTAAAGCTAAGCAGCTCCACAGTGTTCGTAAGGCAATGGACAAGGCCTCTAATAAATGACAAAAATAATTCCGACAGCGATAAAACTAGTTCGTTTCACCTCCGAAACAGTGGCAGCGTTCCGGTCTAGGGCGCCAATGTGCTAGAAGACAGAGCTTTTGATTAGTGACCACGGTGACAAGGTAGAAAATTTTGGCAGAGTAAACAAGAAAGGTCACTTCAGTTAAACACCGAGACACTAGCCGTTGGCAGAAATTTCACACTGAACTAGTAGTGGTGATTATCAGCGACTACTACTTTTATTTAGTATTCAATCCGTGAACTAGATCTTCACAATAGATAGACAAATAGTTAGGAAGGGTTTGAAGCCCTAATCTGGGAAAACTATCACTTTCAAGTATTTTTTGTGTAAACAGATCGGATTTTGAGGATCTGTCATTTCTATAGAAGGCTATAAATCCCACGATTGATTTTATAATAAGGGTTCAACTTTGGGGATTTATGAGCCAATAATTCTTTCAAGATTCTCATTTTGCTTATTCATGATATAAGCTCTTTTGTTGTGATCTGTTCATCCATCATCTCTTTCTTTACTGTATTTATGCTTGAATGTGTATTTAGGTCATTTTTAGATTGATTAAAAAGATGATAGTTGTATTCCTATTGTTTTATTAATGCTATTTGATTTATAAATACCATCCTCATTAGGATTTATCCATTTTAATGCATGTGTTTTGTATGTAAGTCTGCCAGCCTGGTAAGTTCTCCATCCCTGCACCTTATTGTCGAACTTCTGAGCAATTGCAACTAAAAGCCTTGTAAACGAGTGTGTTTTATGCATGTCTTGAGATTAGAAAGGTTATATAGGTCAATTGACTTGATCCATATCAAAAAACCCTAAAAACATTTTAACTTACGAGGCATCCTCGAGCTACAACCTAGAGGAGTTTCCTAGAGTGATAACAGACTGTACAACAGGTTTTAAAGGTGTATCATCTTTTGAAAATATTCTCTCTAATGGCACCAAACCTTTAGGAATGAAATTACTTTTAATTTCAATAATCTTGTGACCAACAATCTCATTTTCTGCAATATCTTCAAAATATTCAACCCCATCATCTTGTTCTTGATCAATTAGGGAATTGGAAAACTCACCTGTCAGTTCTAAAAACATTTTTATTTCAATGTCATCTTCAACAAATTTCCACTGCTTTACATTATCAGGCACTGATGGTCTGTACCTAACCTCAATAGGATACTTTAGCAATGTTGTTTTGGGAATCCTGAAATGTGTGGCTGCTAGGGCAAGAGAATCAGCAGTTTGGTTATGATCCCTAGGAATATAAGAGATATTAAAAGACACAAAATAATTGTCTATCATATCCCATACTTCATTAAGGTACACTTTCAACAAATCTTTTTTTACTTGATAGTTGTTCTTCGCCTACTGAACAACCAACTCGGAGTCACCATATACATAAATCTATTGAATGCCTAAATCTTTTGCAGCTTTCAAACCTAACAACAAAGTTTCATATTATGTAGTATTATTGGTGGTGATAAATTCCAATTTATACATTAACATTACTATTTCACCACTAGGATATATTAGAAGAACCCTTGCTCCAGCACCGTCCTTACATGATGATCCATCAAAGTATAATTGCCAAAGTTCATCTTCTTGTTCCCTAGTGCATTTAACTGGATTTTCTTTTTCAACGTGTAATAAACCAGCAATATTATCATCATCACTAAAATGAAACATACAAGTACCCAAATCCTTGTCAACAGCATACAAGGGATGATTTGTAGGTTTCTTGTCATCTGTCACAATATAGGAAAATTGTAACTCTCCATATAACCTTCTGTTTTCTCCTCCAAATACAGGAATGGTGGCATATGTTAAATCCATCTGTAGAGTTCCACCAACCTTGTTGGCCCATGATCTAGAGAGGAGCAGTCCAAACTTAGGTGTAATGTCTGCTACTACCACATCCATAATCACACTCTTCATCGGTAGCTGAGCTAAACTGACAACCATATCTTTAATCACTCCTAAACATTTTACAGCTTGTGAATCAAAACCATACAAATCATGATAAGGTTTTTTTATACTCAAACCTAAAGCCTCCATGACAGCTTTTGGCATTAGGTTATGTGATGCTCCTGAATCTAGAAGACAATTATGTATCATCTGTTCATGAATAGTTAGTGTGATGTAAAAAGGAGGTGATGCACCTGCCTCATTTTCAGTTTTTTCTGCCAAGGATGACCCAATAAAGATTTTAGGATTTTCCTCTTGTAAATTCACTATATCAGAAGGAAGTTGACTATTTGTTGAACCAATCATTTTCAGAACTGAATTTTTATAAGAAGGACTCTTCATCAACTCGGTGAAAGGAATAGGGATCTTGATTTTTCCTAATTCATTTTCCAGGTTAAAATTCTGCATACTTTTATTTACCTCTTCAACTTCCACATTCTTATTTTGTTTATCCTGATTTTGTTTTTTCTCTAACACAGGATTAGACTGCTGTTTAGGAGGCAGAACTACCTTTTTCTTTGGATTTTGAACTACTTGCTTTGGACCTGACCTCAAATTTAAAGTTTTCTTTGTATCAGTCTGGTATCTATCCATAGTCACTTCAAGATTCAAATCATTTTCTCTTTCAAACATATCAGCATCATAATATTCTGAGTTTAAAAACTCTTCTTCAGCCACAAAACCTTCAGTTAACTGCTCTCCAAAATAATTCATATCCTGGTCTGTATCCTCAAAGAACACTTCCTCTTCAATTTCTTCTTCATCAACTACATTATTCTGAAATGGTGGTGGCACTTTTTGATCCTTCGTTTCTCTCCTTTCTCGCTGTATATCATTATTTCTTCTCTCTTTGGGAATGAAGCGAGGCACAAACTATCTTCTGAATTGGTTTGGATTATTAGGGTTTCTATCACCCTCTTGAACAGGTTTGTTTGAATTCTTCTCTAATTCCAACTTGTTTAATTTTGCTGTCAAGATATTAACTAACTTGGCCATCTCATCAATTTTACCTTCTGCAGAGTGGGACGTTGAAACCCTTGGAGATGCCTCTTTCTTACCCTTCCTGTCATATATCTGTTGACCTGTATTTCCTTTCAATCTATTAGAAGCTAATATATTGGACTCCACTTCTAATGCTGCATCCTGCATGTTCAGTAAAGTAACAGATCTTCTGTCTCTTAAAAGTAGGGAAAATTCATGATCAAAAGCATTGGCATATGTGAGTTTTGAAGATGTTTCTAAAGGTTTTATCTCTGCAGCAATTCTGCCATACATCTTATTGAATCTCTTCAAAAAATCAGCTATGGTTTCATCTTTCTTTCTCCTAAGGGCTCCAAAATCGGTGATGTAATATGTGTGATCCTTGGTATCACCCCATTGTCTCATGAAAAGGTCCTGAAGCTCTTCTATGATAGTGATAGAATTTGCAAGCAACTCCTCATCCATACATCCTTGGACTCAATATTTTGATTATCAGTATAGCTGAGAAAGGCATCCCAATGCTCCTCAGCTGTGGTCTCACCTTGTCCATTAAACCTAGGCAGGTATTTTTGATAATCACCCCTAGGAAGTGCATTCAAAGGCTGAGGCAAAACTAATGGTGCATACCTAGCTTCCACCATTCGGTCCATCATATCTAATGGTTGATTTTGGGCTGCCATCTCTAAGTTTACTGGTTTAGGTGATGAAAAGACTTGGCTTGAACTTGGCTGAAATGGATTTTTACCAACTTTGAGGTGAAATAAAGGGATTTTACAAGGAGATATAGTCTTTTCTTTCATGAAATATTGAGGATTAGTGAAAACTTGAAAATTACTAACAAGAATTGTAGGCTTCAACCAAGATGACTCTTGTTCTTCTCCCTTCAGAACATAAAAAGGTGATGAAATATCTAATTGATCAGGGTTACATAGGGATGGTGATGACTGAGACCTTCTAATATTCGTAGATGTTTTCAATATTTGTTCTGGGTTTGAGACACCCAGTTGTAAAGGTGAACTAGGTCTATTTCTTGTTCCAACTCCCTTAGTAGCCACTATGAAATACTGGTGAAAAGTAGTCTTTAAAATTTGTTGGTTTAAGTTCACCTCTCAAAACCAGTGAAATGATAAGTATCCCCGGGAAAATAGGTTTTCAACTTTGTTCCTGTAAACAGCGCCAAAGTTGTTAGTGCCAGAAATTGTTCCTAGACTACAAGAGAACAAGCCAACACAATCTCAAAAAAACACAATAAAGTAAAATAGGGTTTTCTAGAGTTTTGGAAGAACAGTTTGTAAGCAAGAGGGAAGAAAATTCATGAAACAAAAGCAAACACTAAATCATGAGCATTTGAAAAACTGAGATGCATAACATATAAACCATAATCCAAACATAAAAATCACAGTACTGAATTTCACCCACAGCTAGCAAGCATTTCAAGTATAAAAACCTTAAAGAGGAAATGAGTATACCAACTAAGTAATTAACACAAATTAGAAATGAAACCAGTCAAAATTCTAAAGGGAATATAGTTGCATATATTTCATAATTCGGTCATCAAAAACACATAAGAGTATTTACACTTAGATCATAAACCAGCTTGATAGCCTCCCCTTGCAACAAAAATCGAAACCTTGGTTCTTTTTCCAACTTACATTTATCCTGTTCCTTCAAAAACAGTTGCATAATTGAACCCTAACTACTTCTTAAGTTATCTATCGAATTGTTCAATATAAACTTTATCATTATACAAAAATGAAATTACTTTTCAAACTAACTAATAACTACTCTTGTCAAAGTACTTTTACAAATCTTTTGCTACCTCAGCTAGAAGATAAATTCCCTCTAATGCTTGAGCTTTCCTTCTAGCTTTCAGGTGGTCTTCTTCCAAGTCTGCAACTTTCTTTGTTAACTCCTGATTCCGCTAAGTCAGCTCCTGGATAGTTTGCCTTAGTTCTATACACTGATTCTGTGTCTGTCATTTTCTTTTAAGAGCCTCTTTAGAAACTGCAATAAATTCCTAGTAGTGACTGTTCACTTCTTCTAAGTCTTCTCTAAGTATCCTATTTGCAGTAACTAATCCATCATTAGTTTCATGCATATATTCAATTTGATGCTTGTATTGCTTAATGCTTCTTTGCAGATTCTCCTTTTCAAAATCAACACATTTACTTTCTGATATTGGTTGCATCCCTTCTGGTGCCCATGGGATTTTCAGCTTCTTGTATATTTCTTCATCCTCCTTCATAAGATCTGTGAAGGATACAGGAATCTCTGGATGTTCTTCAGCTTCAACATTGCACTGAACTTCTTCAATTACCTCTTTTTTCTCCATACAAGAACTCTTTATTTCATTTTGCTATTGTTCTTGAATCATTTTATTTCGAACCTCCATGAAAATGTTTGAGATCTTAGCATCAGTGAAGAATAGATTTTCTTTTGAAACTATTGGTTTTTTACCCTTCATAACTTCTTTAATGTCATCTCCACTATCTCCCAATTTCTCCTGAGATGATGAATCTTCTATTATTGTAACCTTTTTCTCAACTAATTTGGGATTTAATAGTTTCTTCATGTTCAACCTAAGCTTGTTCTTCAGCCTTGTCTTGGGTCTCAAGACTGCTCCAACTTCTCCTAACATTTTCAAAACCTTTCCTTGATAAGTTATTGAAGAAAATTCAACAACCTTCACTCTTTTCTTTTGTGACACTGTCTCCTCTTAAAAATGGGTGTGTATTTCTTGATTAGAACAAACCCTAGCTTCATTTGTAGTAGGATCCCTAGCCTCATCAGGTAAGTATTTTTCATCCTCTTCAGAAAGTATTGTAATAGGGCTCTGCTTCTTCTCCTTAACATATTCCTCTTCACCTTGATTTGATTCTGCAGTTAAAACATCTTCCACTGGCCCAACTTCCTTTATCTCTAACTTTGAAACTCTTCCTTCCTCAACATTAACTCACTGTCCAAGTTCAATGTTTTCATTTTCCTGATTCAAAGGTTATTATTGTTTATCATCTTATTCATCTTTGACTATGACCTTATTTTTGAGTTTCTTGATCAAAATCTGACCCTTATCTAACTGTCTCTTCTGAGACTGCTCCTCCTTCTTAGTTTTGAAACCTGACCAAAATAAGAAGTGTCCCCATGTCTTATCTATTTTCTACAATACAGTACTTATGATCAGTTTTATGATCCCATCGTGAAAAATTGATTTTTTTGTATGATCCTGATGTTCTTTCACCCTAATTGACATCTTTTGTAAACTTTTCAAAAAGAAGAAAGGGAGATTGATCTTTGATTCATGACTGAGATGTTGAAGGAATCTAAAATGATACTTAAACACAAAGGCAAATCTCCCCTCACAGGTGACATAGCTTTGTAAGATTTTGATAGGCTCTATCCACTCATGTTTAAACTTTTGAATAGGAACACCCTTTCCCCAGTCTACTACTACACCTGGAAGTAGATATCTTTGAGCATCAAAAGTGAAGGGAACCTTTTTGAACCAGAATTCTCCCTCATCTAGAATTCCTATTGCTTCTGTTAGTAACTCCCTAGTTTGTTTGAACTTCAAATTGTCAAAAGACACTACATCCTTGTCTAAACATTGAATGAATTTGTAAGAAACCTTTGAGTGATAACCTTCAATCTTTTCAAAGAACACCAACCACCCTGCTTTTGCAAACAATTGTGCATAATATGGAAAGTTTTGAACCCAACTTAAGTCTGAGGGTTCTGCCCTATTAGTCTTACCACTCTTTTTCATTTTGAACTATTGTCAAATAACTTCTATCATTAAAACACACTCTGACTGTCTTCAAATATTGATAAACTGATAGACAATACTATATAGGGGAACCCTAAAAACCCTAAATTGAATTCTTCTCACTTAAGCTGGTAAATACTTTAATTCCATGACCGAGAATCCATCGTTTAGTAACAATTAGGCTTAAAAACTGATAATCTGCCATCAATTCAGTCATTAATCCTCGGTTTAGAGAAAACCCCAAATTATAAACCTTGGTAATCAGGTTGCAACCTACATGTTAAAATGACTAATCCAGCTGCTTGAATCTCATTCTCTTAACTGTCAAGTGTGGAATTTCATGTCCCAATCTTCTCTGACTGCTTTGATAGCTCTAGACGACGACTCCTGAAAGCCCTAATTTTCACTCTGTTTCAAAATTTCGATTAGCAAGTGCTAATTTTTCGCCACGACCTTCACCTGCTCTACGTGCACTTCAGGGAATAGGTGATTCAAAATGCTTTTTTCTCATTATGGTCTGCTATCATTATTGCATCATCTCTGCAAGAAACCACCATGATTCGCCCTCATGATAATATTTACACCTGTCACAGTGATTATTCTAAAAGACACACATATCAAATCCATCACTGAGTATGATTGGCATTTTATGTGTGAGAATTCCGAAGAAAATTGAACCAAAAATGATAATTTTTTACTTGCGCGACTTTCTTCTAGTGCGTGTGTGTATTTGTTTTTGGCTAGTGCTACAAGAAAGTTTGAGTTAATAATTTGCAAAAATTAAAGTCATGAAAAAGGCTTAAACTTGGTTTAGGAACCTTAATCAAACTTTTATGATATTCTTTATACCTTTTAATCCATATAAGCCTTCTATTAGCCCTCTGATTATGAAATCAAACTAAAATTTTCAAAAATAAAGCTACGAAAACAAATAACATGAAAGCTTAAAGGGAAAAAAATTCAAAATATCCTAAGCAACAAAATTTTCTAGGAGTAAAGAGTAAAACCAAACTTCAAAACATAAACAAAATTATTAAAAGATGGAAAACAAAATCATGACCTAAAACCATAAATGGCTTACAAAATGGTTTCCACATTATACATAAGGATCTTAATTAACATAGGGTTACAATTTAGTATGGTAAGCCTTATACAATGCCAAATAAATCATATCTAAGTCAAGTACATGTTTAAATAAATCAAGGTCTTAAGACCTTAAGTAATAGTGGTAACCAGTGCAAACATAGGATGAATAAAACCTAGCCTTACACAAAAAACAACGCTAACAACCGTAATAATAATCACTAGGATAGGACAGGTTTGTTTGTTATCCAAGCTATAAGGTAGTGAGCATATGCAGTATATCTTTGTTTCACTATTATAGTCAGTTTTTTGTGGTCAAGTGCACTTGCACAAAACAAATAAATAAATGCATTCTTTCAATAAGAACTAAGTAATCTCTGTAGGGACAAGTAAAAACAGATACCTTTCTAGATGTTTTTACAAGGGAAACAAGTCTCGCCACTCCACCCCTTGACAATACAAGTTAAGTCTTAAATATTCATAAACAATAATCAAACATTATAATCAATAAGTATGAAAATAATGGTACACACACACATGTAAATACACGATAAGAAGAATTCAATAAATAGCATAACCATCTAGTTCATCAAGTAACATAAGGACAAACTTAGAATTACACTAATAACCACATAGGGGAAAACATCTAGAAGGAAGTAAGAACAACTTATGACAACTCAGTTCAGTAAAAAAGTACGACACATTCCGCATAAGTTAAGATAATGTCCATTTCATGAAGTAATTGAATATCCTAATAAAAATAAAAATAAATTTCAAAATTTGGGGACATTACAGTAGCCGCAACCCAATTGTAGTGATATGGATGATATTTGGTACTAAATGGGGATGGTGCACTACTCATCCATTCAGTTCCAGTCTTTCAACATAAGACCCTGAAAGGGTGCTCCCACAAACAAATTGGATTAAACCATATCTGGTAGCACAAGAAGATTTTAGTTCCCTAAACAGCCAACCATTATGTCTCAAATGTATAGTGACTATGGGGAATTATTTGGATTCTTTTCCCTAAATTCCTAACCTAGATATTATATTACTTTTGGTCCTCAAATGAGAATTTAATGTGTTTATATTAGGTTTTATTTTAGGCTACACTTGGGTTCATGAACCGAGTGATAGTTTTGATTTAAGGTGTGAAAGTATGCACGCACACAAATGGCGTGTTCAACTATCAATTGAAATTAACTAAGAAAATGTAAATGCTTGAAAGAGATAAACAAAGAAACTTAGATACTAAGCTAAATATTTGTTTTGAAATATATATATCTTAAACATAAATGTTTATGATCAATCCAATCACAAATCAAAGGATGCAGGAAAATAAGATAGCTAAAAGCTGTGAAATTGCAAAGACAAGAGAATTGATCTAATCTAGAAAAATAAAATTCTTTAAACAAATTCAATTATTAACTATCAAACAAGCTCATTTATCAAACTTGATGAAACATAAATAAAATGTAGCTGCAAAAAAACCCAAAAATAACTTTTAAAGAGGAAAATATTGAGGTTAAAGGGACTTTTATTTTCCTACATGGTCTAAAAGGAGGAGTAAAAGGCTTCTACAACAAGCAAAGAGGTTGCAAATAGTAAGTAGTATATTGTGAACATAATCAAAATGAAAAAACAACAATGATTGATCAAAGATGGAAACAAAACAGATTGCATACTGCTGAGAAAAATAATTTTTTTTAATATTTCATTCTTATTGAAGGAACATATATGACCCAAGTCATTATTTTAGGATATATGGGTGTGACACGGGTCACTAGGATGAGCCAAAAAGGCATGCCTTAATAGAAATATCAAAAAATAAAAAAATACCATTTGACTTAGTTGATTGGGAGGGTTTTGGGCATGTTAACCTACTTGCGATTCAAATAGAAGCATAGAAATAGTAAACAGAGATAAAATAATTAGGAAATCACTCAAACAAGGGAAGGAAAATTAGATTGGAAACAATTGAGTAAGGATTATATATCCACCCTAATATGGTCACCAAAAATATATTGTGCGTAATTTGGTACGCACTTGTGCCAAAAGGCGGCTACTAAGGGGTTGTGCAACCTCAATAGAGATTAAAAGTAAAAGGAAAGAAATAAAAAAAGACGATCAACTAAACAAAATGAATCAAATCTACACTAACAATATGAATACATTCTTCAATAAAGAAAGCACATGCAAATCCATTGTATAAGGAATCGAGGAATTGGTTTCTTTTATATTCAAAAGGAGTTGTACAATAGAGAAGAATCATTGCAATGTAGTGAAGAAGAATAGGCCCATGCAACTATCAAATGGATGTTCCATTGGTCTCCTATTATCTTCCAAACTTTCAACCAAATGTCACAATAATGATCTCTAATAGGAAAAACAAAAATGAGAATGGCTAGCTCCTCGCTCTATGAGAATCTCGACTAAGTGACAACTTGAGTGAAAAAAATGGAGAATTGGCTTTGAATAAAGGACCCTGAGATATTTTTGTAGGCATGAAGTAATAGCTAGGATAAGGATCTAGGTTTAGGTTTTGATCCCTAGATCTGTTACCTATTTTGGGCCATGCCAATGTTCATTTCAATCTTTCCTCTTTTTCCTTATGAGCAAAGTAGTAACAACCAAAAATCAAGTTTGGGGAAATATCACAGTTATCTGAATAAATTGTGTAACTTAGGTCATTGATGTCGAAGAAAAAGGTGTGACTTGGGTCTCTTCTTTTGGGGAAAAAAGTGCGACCATAATTTAGGGTGGACCTTTTAAGGTTTCACTTTCATTTTGTTGACTTTTTTATCCTTTATCAAGGTCAAATGGATGGAATGAGGTAACATGATGATGTGTGTGGATGATGAAACTTATGAAATGGTAGGTGAGCAAATGTGATTATTAACAACATTACATAGTTATATAAGGTTTTACTTTAAACACACACACACACACCATGTCCTAATCCATAACGGAAAGATTAACTGCTACACATTGAATTAATTGTCTTGCAAATATTTATGAAAATATTTACATTTAATATTTAAAGGGTATCTATGCCTTAATGGAATTTGAAATTGAAATATGATATATATTTATATCAATGTGTTTTTACAATGTAGCCAATTTAAACTTGGAGCCGAATGTGCCATGCCATCATTATAGATATCGCATCTACTCAAATTGGGTCATAGAAATTTCCTTTTGGTGAAATAAAACAAATATCCAAAATCTATGATTTCGCACCAAATGGTACACACTATTATAACATCTCACAAATCTATATGCAATAACACTATTATTAATATTAATGGTTATAAATGAATTATTTAGATTAATTTTATTTTAAAGTAAAGAACATATAAAACATTATATTATATTTAATTGATGGTTATGATGTTGATGATGACACTGATGATGAGGATGATGACACAAACTATGTTGATGATCATGACGATGACAATTTCATCAGAATGTAACCATCATCATCCTCATCATCAATGTCACCCATCATTTTCAGTTTCAACATCATCAACATTTTCATCATATTCATCATCATCATCATCATCATAATCATCTTCAACACATTCATCATAATCATTGTTATGCTCCCCATCAACATCATCAATGTCATAATAATTACATCATTATGATCATTGACATCATCATCTTCATATTTGTCATCATCATTGCCATCCTCATCATCCTCATTGTTATTACCATCATCATCATCTTCATAATCATCATAATAATCATCATTACAATCATCATCATCATCATCATCATCATCATAATCCTCATTGTCATCATCATTGTAATATAATGACATCATATTCATCATTCACATCATCAATGTCATTGTCACGATCACCAACATCGTATGTATCATCATCCTCATTAGAAAGGTCATTAGCATTGTATTTTCACCATCATCAAAACCATCACCATCATCATCATCATTGTCTTCATATTCCTCCTCATCCTCCTCCCCAACATCATCACCATCATAATATAATCATACCATCGCCATCATCCTCATCCTCCTCCTCATTGTCATAATCATAATCATCACCATTGTCATCATTGCTGTCATCATATTCACTCTCAACATCATTGTCATCCCAATGATCATCATTGTCATCCTACTCCTCAACATCATCATCATCATAATATAATCGGATCATCATCATATCATTTTCATCAAGCATCATCATCGTAATCATCATTACCATCATCATCTCCATCGTCATCCTCATCCTCATCATCCTTGTAAAAAACCCTCATTGTTGCCATCATCATTCAAGCTTAATTATAACCTTATAACTACATGAATGCTGAACCCCTCACACATAACCTTTATCATTGTCATTGTCATCATAGTCATCATCATTATCAGGATCAACCTCATGATCAATGTCATTTTGTAATTTCCATCAACGCCATCATCAACATTGTCATCATCGACGGCATAATCCTCAACGTCATTATCATTATCACCATTATCAACATCATCATCATCATGATTATCATCGTTGTCATCGGCATCATCATTATCATCATCGTCGTCATCATCATCATTTTATGAAATGCTTATAACCCATCAATTGTATAATGCTAACTTTAATAAATATTAAATGAAATGCTTATAACCCATCATTTTCAAAATGCTTAACTTTCATAAATCTTAAATGATATTCTCTTTATGATTATTATTATAACCCCTAACCTAAGTTGTATGGTAGGAGTATTAATTATAAACACATTAATGGATTTTCTCACTATTTCTTGGAAATTATGTTTTTAGCTACGAAAAGATATAAATCTCTTAAAGGTAGGTTGAAAAATAAACCAACACACATGTAACAATACAATTACTCTAAAAAAATAGTAATTTAGGAAGAAGATGCTATCAAATACTATTGCAAAGCCTTTAATCTATGGTTCCAAGGTAGTATTGTTAAATAAGTTCAAGGTTTTAAGACTATTTTCCATGGTAGTATTCTTTGTGATAAACCTTTATGAGATGATGAAAAAAAGTTCATGTAATCATATGTTTTTGAAATGACATTGTTTATCTATCTCTCATAATCATGGATCTTAAAAAACAACTTGATATTGTTAGTTAATTATGGGGCGATTGTTGCATTAGAAGGATATATGATGGTAGTCTTTTTGTTGTTGGAAAAGTGGTGGGACCCCCTTGACTAGCAAGGTTTCCATTGGCTAAGTAACCATGAACCAAGGGCATCTAAGCCATCAAAATCACCCAGGGATTGCACCCGGCCTTGACCGCACCAACCCTTAACATGGTTGGATTTTTTTGGTATCCGACGGGACTAGAACCGGTGACCTTTCAGCTTAGGAGGTGTCTTAACCATACCCCGCCACCAACTATTCTACATCTCGTGGACAATGATAGATGATGGTAGTTAACATATATAAAAATGATACATTAAATATTATTGGGTCAATGCAAGAAGATGGGGGACCTTTTAGATGCAATCCTAGTTTTTAAAAAAAATATCATGTTACATAAAAATAAAACGCATTTCTGGTACATAGTACTTTCTATGGTTCAACCCGAGCCTGAAATGTCATGGGACATGTAGGATAGGAAAACATATGCCGTACGCGTTATATAACTACAAAACGCATATGCGATATGTAGTTATAAAACGCGTCCGTGATTTGTAAATTTAAAATAAATTTATATAGACAGTCCTGAAACCTGCGGCCTATTCTACCCATCAAGAATGCAAAAACTAGCAGCAAATTGGGTGCCATGGATTATTGGAGGAACCGATTTAGTAGGAGGGGAGGAAAATCCACCGGTGAATTATCATCTAATTAGGTAATTCAATCACCCATAGCATTCTTTTTTGTCAATTCTAAACCTAGAATACTATTTTTTAATAGTGTAAAACAACCAAATTTTGTATTATTTAGCAAATTGGAAATAACTGAGTCACTAATTAAATTCACATCTCCCTCAACCAATATGAGTGAATAATTACAATGAATTCATTTTCAAAAACTCAAAAATTCCTAATGCAACAAAAAATCGAAAAATATAGAACTCCTCCCTTTATACAATGTATCCATCCACATGAAACCCAAATTTCCAACCCTCAAAGGACATTTCCCCATGATACTAATTGAATAAGTTTCATCGGAAATGGCCATAACAAGATGAAATGCATGTGCACAACCATGAATAGAACAAATGCATAAAAAATTAGTAAATTGGTTTCTCAAAATTTAATCACAATCATTTGTCCATGAACAAAATCAAAATTTCATCACAAGTGTATGTAGTTATACATTGCCTCTTAGTGAAGCACCCTTAACTAAATGCCAAAATACATTAACAAAGTGCCTCTCAAGCCCGCCCTTTGAAACATAAAACAAGGTATTATATAAATCAACAACATATATATAAACATAGAGTTAAAACTAGTAACTATGACTAGTTTTATTCCTTCCTCTAGTTTTAGCAGCCACCACCATTTTTCCACTAAAATATTTGCACTTCTTTGTTATAGCACCCACCTCATTTGTGTTTTAATTATACCTTCCTCGGAACTTTGCTCTTGTTTTGTGCATATGAGTTACCCTCTGTGCCCCTGGCCTTATCGTAATGACAAAAAAAGTTGAAATATACGAACCTTCTCACTATGATATCGAATTACAAGTCAACACGTCCTGATACCCCCATACAACCCTGGTATTCATCGGGGGACTAGTGCTAGTTAATTAAAGGTCATCACCTAAACTAAATAGAACTTGAATTTTGCTTCTTTTATCCTATAAAAATAATAAAGAAAATTAGAAACATGTGAGACCCTAGGTCTCCCTAAGATCCCTTGACCTAGCAAAGACATAAATGACTTTACTCAAACACTCTATGCCCCTGCATCACTAGGTTTATCAACCATTTTTAAAATAGAAAAAACAATGGGTAATGTATTTCTACATGTCGAGTCTCTAAGCTCATCTACAACGAATTGTATTCTAGTCCACAAATTTTCCATTTTTCCATGTAACTTTTGGCTGGTTTCCATGTTTATACAACAATGAAAATGGTGAACACCCATGAACTACCTAGAGTGTGTCGTGAGAGTGTTCCAAACCATGATCGAGTCAATTATATTTAGAGGATATGGTGGCAACCCTATATCACCCCTTTTCTTGCCTCACATGTCCTAATAGTCCCTTTCCCCTTTCTTTTACATATCCAAGGGATGTAAAGGCCAAAACATGTCAAAATAGCACTCCTAAATTCAAATAAGTTTAAACCCAAGTGTACATGGAAAAGTCACCAATGAGGGTTAAGAAGTGCCTTAACTTCTAGAAAGAAGTTGAACGAAACTTACTATTTAATTGTTAAATGTTTAATTTTAAGATTTAAATGTATGTAAGTGAATTCCATTAAATTGCTTACTTGACTTTGATTTAATTTACATTTTCAATTTTGAAGAGACGTCATTATATACCATGTATATGTTTCTAATGATTTTCTTATTGATGTTTTTATTGAAGTTGCAGCTATGGACAGAAATGCTGAAATATTGATTGAGCTTGCCCACTTGAGAGGACTTAGTACTGCTTTTAGTGGTGGTAACAAGATTCTTTGTTCACTTGCATCCACTTTGGATGCAATTGTTGAGACTATTTCATTGTCAAGAAACATACTATATGATATTACATCATATAGAGAAATAAAAATACAAGAGCACGTTGATGGGCTTGACTACAATGCAATCAAAAAGTTGAAAATAACCAAAGAACATATATTTTCATTGTTTAGGGACCCTCACACGGGGGAAATCCCAAATGCAAACAGACCTCATATCTCTATTGAGTGGTGCAAATTTCAGCCATTTGTTGATAACTGGATGGACAGATGGTATATGGTTTTTGATATGCCACCACATAACAACACAGAAATCCCCTTGTATTTCCTTCGGAAGATGTATGCAGAGTTTGTGTTGGGTAAAATTCATAAACTATTTTGATATATTGTAGTTTCAGGGGATCGGTGGGGGGATTCCCCAAAATCGACCCAATTCCAGGCTTCAATACCTTGATCTCGCTATCCATGCACCTCGCAGGTAGTTTCCTGGGTCAGATGTCCCACCTGTACATCGTGTTATTCCACAGACACGTGATGCATATTGGAGTTTGGCATGGGAAGTTATGGTTCAGCATATGGGTGAGGAAGGGACATCTGTCCCTTTTGTGGTACATACATGATGTCGTCATAGTGCAAGACCATATTCTAGTGCAGTACCACCCACTAGTGCAGTACCCCAATCTAGTGTAGGACCATCTGCTAGTACAACACCATCAACACATCCCCGACCTAATTTTGAGCCTCACGAGTGCACATCATGTGGTCATCCTTGCTATGGTATTTCCTCAGATGTTGTCTTCAGTGGGTTTTTTAGTGTTGTATGTATATGGTTAATTGTAATAAATTCTTCATTTATTTTCCTCTTTGTACACATATGTATAGTTTGAGCAAATATATTAATTTTGTGAACTTGCAGTTGATGCTTTATGCCGGTAGTGACGCCCCAGAGTTCCATGTTCCACACTTTACAAAGGGGCATGACATTCCGTACATTGATCCCTTGGTTGGTGGAGAGATTCATATATCACCCATTTTCATATCTCACAGTGAGGTAAACATTTTACAATTTCAATTTTTTAACACTTGTTAACTTGTCAATTTCTACATACTATACATGTTAGTTCACTAATGCTATCTACGGTCTAACATTTACAATTATTAAACTTGTATATGCCAGATCCTTCACGGGGGAAAGGAATGATGGAGGTAGAATCCATGGTCGTATCGACCGAGGAAACATCTGGGCATGAAATTCCATCCACTGGTCCCTTGGTTGGTGGAGAGATTCATATAGCACCCATTGTCATATCTCACACTAAGGTAAACATTTTAAAATTTCAGTTTTTTAATACTTGTTAATTTGTTAATTTCCACATACTGTACATGTTAGTTCACTAATGCTATATATGGTTTAATATTTACAATTATTAAACTTGCAGATGCCAGACCCTTCACGGGTGAAAGCATTGATGGAGGTAGAATCCATGGTCATATCGACCGAGGAAACATGTGGGTTCCAGGTAAACAATTAAAAATGTCTATTTTTAAATACATGTATGTTTTTTTAATCATGCATGTATAACTACATGAACACTTGTTTACTATAGGCACCAACCAAAACACTTGGACCATTTCCTCAAGGTGTACCTCCTCATAGGCCATATGTGAACAATGGTCATGTGTATATGAGGTGGCCTACTCCTAGAAAGAGTCCAGTTGTCCATGACCATGGAGCTACTGATACCATGGTAATGTATATCCTTCGATGATATTTCTTGGTTAACTTGAAATCCAGTGCATAAAATGTTTTTTTAATGTTTTATTTGCATGTTTACTGCATCAGGATCCATAGTTTACTATTGAAAACCTCACAGGGATGGTTGATGTAGGAGTCAGTGCTGCATCTACAATGGCAACAAGTCACACAGAGGTACAACTATTTCAACATGATTGTTACATAGTTGATTATTCTTTGCCTATGTTTACTCATGCATTTCTAACTATTTCAACATTTGGTGATTGTAGTCACCAACAACAGGAGTTATTGATGCAGCAGTCAATGTGGCATATGCAATAATAAAAATCCACATAGAGGTACAACTATTTGAACATGATCTAGACATAGTCTATTATTGTTTTCTATTGTTTATTCATGAACATGTCTAACTATTTCAACATTTGGTGATTGTAGCCACCACTAGGAGCAACAGTTCCTACCCCCTCTAGTTCGACCATGGATGCAACCATCCTTGATGTTCAACCAATAAATCCATTTGCTACACAAGGAACACAATCCCCTTTGTCACAGTCTCTCACTGAGGTGAGATTCCCATTAATGACCAATTGTTTCATGCAATGTCCATGAACATGTTGATAATTGTTGAGTTAATTTAGATATGGTATTTTATTGAGCTAATGGATTAGTACATAATTACTTGAATTTAACAATTGATATTTAATTTGTAGGATCCAGAGATGCACATTGGTCCTAAATTTGTGCCTAGAGGATCAACATCAAGAAATAACAAGAGGAAGATTGATTTTTGATGTGTCTTATGGGATATGTACATTTCGATACATGTACATGTGGCTTGGATAGTTTTGGATACATGTACTTTTGGAGACATGTGCATGTGGCATGGATAGTTTTGGATACATGTACATATGGCTTGGAGAGTTTTGGATAGTTGTGGAGACATGTACTTCTAGTTACTTTTGGATATATATGTACTTTTGGATACTTTTGGATATATATGTACTTTTGGAGACATGTACATTGACATTTCAATTATAAATGAATGATACATTTCACTTTGAATTCGTTCTTTGGTTTCCACATGTTCTTGTCTCAATCTATTGTATTGATTTGTGTGGGTTATCTATTACTTATGAATGCACTATGTCGAAAGAACAAACTATTATATTTAAAGGTTTCAATGATCTCACTACATGCACACTAATTGGATATCTAATTAGAAATTGTGATTTTGGATGATCATTACAAGTAAATTAAAAGTTCTTGATCATGTAATTTAATAAATATAAGTGCAATACAATGTATTTCAAGGTTTCGATGAACTCACTACATGCACACCAATTGGATATATCTAATTAAAAATTGTGAGTTTGGATGATTAAATTACAAGTTAAGTCAATGCTCAAGTGTAATTTAATAAAACTAAGTGCAATACATGCTTCGCATTTCATCAACGACCAACAACACTATTCAAAAAACCTCATGCACCTAATGACTAATCACTCAGCATTAAAGGAACTACAATAGAATCCAAAGACCCAAAACCAACTTCGTGAATCAACATGATTTGAAGCATAATTCCACCAGATTTGAAAAAGTTGAGTTGGACATTAGATTGATTCTTAACTAAGTTGTGACAATAAGATAAGATTAGGGTTAGGATTAGGGTTTGCCTGGTAGGGTTATGGTTATGGTCCATGTATGTTAAATAATAAACCCTATTTAGGGATACAGTTTTCCAAGTTTGGCCCTCGTTGGCGTGAAATGCATTATCCAAGTTTGGCCCTCGTTGGCATGAAATGCATTGTCCCCTAATGAGAGAAACCCTAGTTTCAGAAACCACCATATACAGAGGTCATTGGGCAATGGACAAGTGAGAGAGGGGCCAACCTAGCTAAAATCCCATGTCACGAATCCAACGGAATAGAAGGTTCGTGGATCGGAGGCCCGAGCATCGATCTATGGTGAGTTGTAGGTTACCTCTAGATACCATTTAGGCACACTTGGTGGACTTGTGCTTGTTCCCGGTGCGAAAAAACATCACGGAGATGCAATTTTCAAATCCTTCAACTCATACTAGAGTGTTTTGGAATGGGAAATATGGCAACACAAACCACATCCCCAACATCCGTGGATTTCCAAGTTTGTCTCTCATTGGCATGAAATGCATTATCCCCTACTGAGTGAAACACTAGTTTCAGAAACCACCGTATATGGTGGTCACTGATAAATGGACAGGAGGGAGAGGCCCCCCCCTAGCTAAAATCCCATGTCATGAATCCAACAAAATTGATGGTTCATCCATCGAAGGCTCGAGCATCGATATTTGGCAAGTTGCAAGTCACCTCCAGATATCGTTCAGGGACACTTGGTGGACTTGTGCCTGGTGGGAAAAAAACATCATAGAGCTGCAATTTTGAATTTTGTCAACTCCTACTAGTGTGTTTGGGCATGTGAAATATGGAAACACCAACTGCATCCCCCCGTCTATGGATTTTCAAGTTTGGCCCTCATTGGCATGAAATGCATTGTCTCGTACTCAATGAAACCCTAGTTTCAAAAACCACCATATACGGTGGTCATTAGGAAATGGACAGGTAGCATAGGCCCCCCCTTAGCTAAAATCCCATGTCACAAATACAATGGAATTGACGGTTCATTGATTGGAGGCCCGAGCATCGATATGTGGCGAGTTGCAGGTCACCTCCAGATATTGTTTAGGGATACTTGGTGGACTTGTGACCGGTGCACAAAGGACATCACGGAGCTACAATTTTGAATTCCATCAACTACTGCTAGTGTGTTTGGGCATGGGAAATATGGCAATGCCAACTGCATCCCCACCATCCATAGCTTTCCAAATTTGGCCCTTGTTGGCGTGATTGCATTATCCGCTACTGAGCGAAACCCTAGTTTCAAAAACCATAGTATACGGTGGTCACCGAGAAATGGACAGAAGGGAGAGGGTACCCCTAGCCAAAATCCCACATCATGAATCCAACGAAATTGACGGTTCATCGATCATAGGCCTGAGCATAGACTTGTGGTGAGTTGCAGGTCACCTCCCGATACCGTTCACGGACACTTAGTGGACTTCTTCTCGGTGCACAAAAGATGTCACAGAGCTGCAATTTTAAATTCTGTCAAATCCTACTAGCGTGTTTGGGCATGGGAAATATGGCAACTCCAAATGCATCCCCACCATTCATGGCTTTCCAATTTTGTCCCTCGTTGGTGTGAAATGCATTGTCCCCTAGTGATAGAAACCCTAGTTTTAGAAACCACCAGATACGGTGGTCACTGGGCAATGGAAAGGTGGGAGAGCACCCACCCTAGCTAAAATCCCATGTCCCAAATCCAACAGAATCAACGATTTGTCGATCGGAGGCCCGATCATCGATCTGTGGTGAGTTGCAGGTCACCTCCAGATGTCGTTCAGGGACACTTAGTGGACTTGTGCCCAGTGTACAAAAGATGTCACAGAGCCACAATTTTGAATTTTGTCAACTTCTACTAGTGTGTTTGGGCATGGTAAATATGGCAAATCCAACCACATCCCCATTGTCCATGGCTTTCCAATTTTGGCCCTCATTTGTGCGAAATGCATTGTCCCCTACGGAGTGAAACCCTAGTTTCAGAAACCACCATATACAGTGGTCACCAAGAAATGGAAAAGCGGGATAGGGACCCCCCTAGCTAAAATCCCATATCACAAATCCAACCGAATAAACGGTTTATCGATCAGAGGCCCGAGCATCGATCTGTGGTGATTTGCAAGTCACCTCCAGATATCATTCAGGGACACTTGGTGAACTTGTGCCCAGTGCACAACAGACGTCATGGAGCCACAATTTTGAATTCTGTCAACTCCTTCTAGTGTATTTGGGCATGGTAAATATGGCAACACCAACTACATCCCCACCATCCATGGATTTCCAAGTTTGGCCCTCATTGGCATGACTGCATTGTCCCCTACTGAGCAAAACCCTAGTTTCAGAAACCACCATATATGGTGGTCACTGGGAAATGGAAAGGTGGGAGATGGCCTCCCCTAGCTAAAATATCATGTCACAAATCTAATGGAATTGACGGTTCCTTGATCAGAGGCTCGAGAATCGATTTGTGCTGACTTGCAGGTCACCTCCAGATACCATTCAGGGACACTTGGTGGACTTGTGCTCGGTGCACAAAAGACATCAAGGAGGCACAATTTGAATTCTGTCAAATCTTGCTAGCATGTTTGGGCATGGAAAATATCGAAACTCCAACCACACCCCCATCATTCATGGATTTCCACGTTTGGCCCTCATTGGCATTACTACATCATCCCCTACTAAGCAAAACCCTAGTTTTAGAAACCACCGTATACGATGGTCACTGAGAAATGGATAGGCAAGAGCGCCCCCCCTAGCTAAAATCGCATGTCATGAATCCAACGGAATTAACGGTTTGTCGATCGGAGGCCCAAATATCCAGCTATGGCGAGTTGCAGGTCACCTCCAGATATCGTTTAGGGACATTTGGTGGACTTGTTCCCAGTGTGCAAAAGACGTCACAGAGCCGCAATTTTGAATTCTGTCAACTCTTGCTAGCATGTTTGGGCATGGGAAATAATGCAATGGAAACCGTATACCCACCGTCTGTGGCTTTCCAAGTTTGGCCCTCGTTGGTGTGACTCCATTGTCCCTTACTAAGTGAAACCCTAGTTTTAGAAACCACCATATATGGTGGTCATCGAGAAATGGAAAGGTGGGAGAGGGCCCCCTCTAGCTAAAATCCCATGTCATGAATCCAACAGAATCGACGATTCGTCGATCGGATTCCTGAGCATCAATCTGTGGCAAGTTGCACATCACCTCCAGATATCGTTCAGGGACACTTGGTGGACTTGTGCCCTATGCACAAAAGATGTCACAGAGCCGCAATTTTGAATTCTGTCAACTCCTGCTAGTGTGTTTGAGGATGGGAAATATGGCGACACCAACTGCATCCCCACTGTCCATGGATTTCCAAGTTTGGCCCTCGTTGGTGTGACTTCATTGTCCCCTACTAAGCGAAATCCTAGTTTCAAAAACCACCATATACGATTTTCATCGAGCAATGGAAATGAGGGAGAGGCCCCCCATACCTAAAATCCCACACCATGAATTCAACATAATTGACTGTTCATTGATCGGAGGCCCAAGCATCAATCTGTGGCGAGTTGCAGGTCACCTCTAGATACTAGATCCTACATCTTAAATTCTTTATGTAAATGTTTTATGGTTACCTTTATGCATTGAAGTAATGGTTATAATAAAAAAATTAACATGGTATAAGAGGTGAGTTGTCAAGAAGGAAATTATACAAGCCTTAAAATAGAAATTTATCGTTGCAGCATATTTTTTTCCATCATTCTAGTTTTATATATCGTCTGAAAACATTAACAATATTACCTACTTGAAAAATTAGGGTTTTAGTCCTGTAAGAGAGCCTACAAAGAATCTTGATAGGTATGACCTAAAGAGGTACACGTATGTATTCTAATTTTATGTAGATCATGTGAATGAGATCTTGAAATGTTCATATGATTGATATATAGGGTTTATTGATCATATGTAAAATTTGGCATGTTCATTAACTTGACATACAAGAGAACGTTTGGCATATTTATAAACAACATTATGGAAAATTTTGCATATCAAGAACACAAAATTGACATATTCATATGCAACATACATGGGAAAATTAAAATTATGATACATATGTCATCATGATAGATCCCACCTATTATCATATAACCAAGCCCTTTGGATCATCTCTTATAATGATGGTGTCCATTAGTTTCTCGTGCTTTGTATCCGGTAAGAAGTAGTGTACCTTCGATGAATTTCGGCTAGGCATTGTTCGTACCTGGAGGTTTGTACCAATGATTAAGTTGGTAAAGTGATACACACTTGCACCTAGTTTCTAATCCCTATAAACATATCCACCCTTATTTCTTGCATTGTTGTCATGTGTAAGGTATTCACCTTTAACATGTCATAGACCCGATTGGGAAGTGGTTGTTTTCATCGCCAGTCATGGACATAATGAGGGTTTTCTTTCCCTCTATACAACGTGGCAGCCCATAATCACCACCCCATTCACTATATTTTGAGGCAACCACTACATCTATGTGTCCTACATAATATGATTGTAGGTATATGATCAAATATTTTTCATGTGATACAAGGCCATTAATGTGAGTTTCAATACTACGTAAATAAACAAAAAAACTGTTAAGGAAATGCATTATACCAGGTTTTACAAGGTCTGAGACATGATCAAAATCTATAGAAATAGATGATTGATCTTCTTCAAATGGAGTTAACTTAACAATTGCACGCTGATCAAGTGGAACTGATATGTGATCCCATCCATCAACCCAATCTGGTGATTCAGACCGATCCCAGTCACCATCACAACAAGGCGAGAAAAAACAAGCGAGTTTTTTGGTCCAGATTTCTAATACTGGGTTATCATAGCTTCAAACCGAATGAAATCCACGAGTCCTAGGAACAGTCTTGGATTCCCATGCATGTGAACGATCTATTTCTACCACCTCCCAAAAAAATTCTCCACATGTCTTTTTCTTGAGGATTTTACTCCCATAGTTGGTTCCTCTCCCATTATTGACTTGCACCACCTGACTATATATTGAGCATTCCAAATAGTAGATACCGTAGATAATTTCGATTCCTCTCTTCATAGGGATGTTTCGACGCAAGCTCTGGCTCCATCATGCTCTCCTTGACCATGCCCTGTCTCAAAATAGTTCCACATATGTGGAACTTTGTATTTTTTATTTTATGAACACAACCATTGAAATATGTGTGCATTTTTGAACTGACCAGCACATCCATCAGACCAAATCCAGTGTTGATCCATCTGTATTTCCCTACCCTTCAAATCATCATAAAACATGATGAAGCAATGACATACATAGTGGAAGTCATGGCACCTATCATCACTTATGTAGAAGTGATATTCCTTTAGAATTTCTCTTTGCTCTTCACTATTATTTGGGCCATGTGTATATGTGATATGCACCATCAAGGAAACCTGCTCAAAGTGATAATACTAACTTTGGAACTCATTTTGAAGTTGCAGAGTTTAGTTCTCGGCAAAATCAACAACTGAAAGTATAGTACCATGAGTAAATGTATCTCTGCATATTCTAAACTTCTCATCCTACCATCGTGGCAAGTAGATATGTTGAACATATTGATGTGTCTTTTCAATAAATTCCTTGACGAAGTCACTAAATTGTACCTGTTGACACAAAATGATCTCAATACTAGTTTTTTTTTGTAGGAAAGGAATGAAATGTAACTGTTCAAACATAAATTTATAGATAAATGCATGTACCTGAGATGTCACCAATTGTATTTTTTTGCTTTCTTTCCCTGGGACTATTTCATAGCTGATATATTTGAAACTTTTCATGTCTATAACCATATTCCCAGATTCATTGTCTCCAATCTCATGCATACATTGGCTCAATAATGCCATTCTAGCACAGTTGGAGCAAGTTCCATCCAAACAAGATTTTGCATAGTATGTTTTCCCCTCAAGCTTATTGCACATGATACTATGAATGAATTATCTTGATGAAGTCGGTGGTATTGTCAAGGAGAAATCCTGCACATGGTTAGTATGCAACACACGATGAATGTACAAAAATGTTTCATAGTAATATTCATATTCTACATGGTATCTACAAGAACAAGTGTTATGAAGAGTATTTATTCTAACATACTAGGGCTTACATTTCTCAAAAGATCTTTTCCCCAAATTCAATTGTCTATGTTCATTCCTAAATTTATCGTATAGTTCTGTTTGTGTTATATCAAGAAGATGCTTAATATGTGGTTCACGGTCCTTTGAACCCCTTCTCAATTTTAGTACATCCTTCTGATTTGAAGAAAGCCTTGTGTGATCATGCCAAAAACTCTGCACTAGTCCCTTTACTGCATCAACTAGCTTCATGTCACAATGTGGCAATTGACCAATAAAGGCCCAAAAATATGTCTGAGCAGTTGTGTCAAGATGTTCTCTTCTAATAGAATACTTACGGAGGGTTTTTACATTCAAATTAACTAGTTTAGATGTAGCCTTGAGAAAATGAAGGACCCTGGTGTTCTTCTTTACAATTTCTTGTGACAACACACGACAAGCCGCATTGCGGTCCTTTGAACATATGTTCTTACCAATTTTACCAAAGGCATCTACTAAGCTTTTAAGTATATGAGAACTTGGTCCAGAAGTCTTTATCATCTTTATCCCTAACAATTTCCTAACAATACTCATGCCCCTAGATTTTAATAATGATAAAAATAATCTATATTTATCTCCATCACATTTAGAAACAAAATATTTATTTACTATTTGTTTAGTTTGATAAGCAATACTACATTTAGATAGCATACCTTCAATGCAATTGAGGAGTCCTTCATCAACTTGTATACGCTTCATAGTTCTTCGGTGTGTTCTTTCTAATGGAGGTAAGTGGGTTGGAATTCTATCATCTAGCACATCAACAATACACTCTCGCATTTCAGTAGCAACTTGTTGTCCTTCATTCTCTTCCTGGTAGTTGGATGGTGGAAGTCCAATATCCTCATCTATGGTCTAGATAATATTTTCTTCTTCAACAGTAGGCTCCATGTCCAGTTCCTCTTCAACAGTATGCTCCATGTCCAACGCCTCTTCATGAGCTTCGTCTTGAGATTGTAACTTATCACTTTGACTTGATGTGGGATTTGAAACATCCCCTAATGAGCACCTACGTTTTGCTTCTTGAATACTTCTATGGGGTGCTTTTTCAACAACTATTGTGGAAATTGAAGGTCCCTCTAGTGAATGCTTCCTTTTTTCTTGTGTTGGATTCATAGAATGAACCGTGGGATCCTCTATAATTGGATCTGGATTAGTTTCCAAAGAAATCCTCTGATTCATCATGTCTATTTTTTTCTTTTCTTTCTCTTCTTCAATGACTTCTTGAGGTCTCTTCTTCCTTGCTGATTTTCTTCCTTGGTTACATACATTCTTCATCACTGGCAATGATCAAATCAATATAGTTTGTTTTTGTTGCTCCTCAATTACTAGCTTTCAAACTTTAAACTTACTTTATAACTATTGATCCTTCAAGGTGCTTCAATATTCCTTCTCAATTGTTCATATTTCCCATCAAAACAATGATGAATGAGAAAATTTACCTTTGGTTCTCTTGAATAATAAGCAAATGAAAGTTAAATCATAAATTGTTCCTCAAGCTGATTCTCTTGTATAGTTGTGTATATCCACCATAACCATGAAATGATATTGAAGCTTGATATCTTATCCTATGTGCTCCTCAACCATGAAATATGTCCTCAATGCTGCACCTGCATAACAAAAAGAATGATGGAGAATGTGTTTTGTGAGTATTTTCACAGGCGGGCTAGTGCTCTTCAAAAAAAATGCGCGATAATTGGATTTTCGTAAAGATAGGGTAAAGTTGCTCTCAGAAAAAAACAATCCACTGTTTTTACAGTCCTAAAATGCACACACGTTATATAGAG